>CABHPQ010158859.1:0-30943 GCA_902168405.1 Peromyscus aztecus
ACACACACACCTTTCTACCTTACCTCCATCCCCATCATCTGATCCTCTGAAACTAGGATCTTTTAACATGTCAAGCTCGGCTAACATCCGCACATACAGTGCATTCTGCCTGAAGGAAGGATAAAATCTTTCATCCCGTAGCATCAATTCATATACCTGTGGAAATAATTGAGGTATTCAAAACTTAATACATATTAATTAATGATTTTGCCACATAAAGTATCACAAAAGCTCTATTCCTGTTTTTCTATAATGTATCATTATGCAAAGGTGTCAGCAATAAGACAGTTTAATAACTAATATGATATTCTGGACATTGCAGTGACTAAAAGGTTCCTACCTTAATGTGAGTTATGTGATATTATGCCATTTTTATGCTCTAGGAAGTAGTGTTTTCTAAGGAACAAATACATATATGAAGGTTTATATTAAGATGAATTTTGAGGCACGCTTTTTTATATATAGATATCTACTTACTGAATTCTTTTTTTTTTTTTAAAAAAAAAAAAAAAGATTTATTTATTGTGTATACAGTGTTCTTCCTGCATGCCAGAAGAGGGCACCAGACCTCATTACAGATGGTTGTGAGGCACCATGTGGGTGCTGGGAATTGAATTCAGGACCTCTGTCTGGAAGAGCAGCCAGTGCTCTTAACCACTGAGCCATCTCTCTAGCCCCTACTTACTGAATTTTTAGACGAGTATCTGGCTGTTACTTCAGATTAAACAGAGCAATACAAAATAAGAACTTTTCTCAATGGTCATTCAAGGAAATAAAAAAGTCATTTATATTCTTGCAATTAAGAGTTATTACAACCCTAATATCTTTTTAGTAACTATTCTACTTTAAAAAAACACCTGTATGTACACAGAAATACTTTTTCAAGAAACATGAAATATTAATACCTTTCTTTGAATGTCATCAAAGATTTCTGGAGTTGGATCTTCATGATTCAAAGTATCTGCTAATTTTGCTACTAAATAATCATCAACAATAACTCTTGGAGATGCCTAACAGAGAAAAAAATTAATGATCTTTGTAATTTCTAAATATAAGTAGACAGTAAAAAATCAGAGTTAATAACAGACTCATATCATTTAGAGTAGCTGGCAGGTAAGAATCACTGGTTTACCAACGACACCGCAGTGTTTAAGAAAGCTAAAACACATTTTAAAGCAAAGCATTTTGTTCATCCTGCAGACTGCAGGACACAAACAAAGGTTTTTCTGTCTTTTTGAAGAGTTGTTTACTTTATGTGTCTAAGTATTTCTTCTGTGTACCGCATGTATTCCTGGTGCCAATAGAGTTCGGGAGAGGATGCTGGACCCGTGGAACTGGAATTCCAGGCAGTTGTGAGCCACTCTGTGGGTGCTGGGAATCTACCCAGGTCCCCGGGAGCACTCAGCACTCTTTCCTGGTAAGCAGCTCTCTAGCCCTGGCAGACAGACTTAATTCTTGTTTTTTATGGAGTAGATTTCATCTTAGTAGGCCTTACTCCCAAAATTAAAAAAAGAAAGAAACAATTCTACATGAGGTTATCAAAATCACTATTAAGGATTAACAAGATTTACTTAAGGCATAGTTGTATAGTGTTTGGCACACAGGATACACTGTCATCAGGAGTTAAATCAGTCAAGCAATCAGTAGTTATTGAAGTATTATAGGACTAATTTGACACCAGATAACCTTCCGAATAGCTATTAAAAGACTACCATTATCCTAAACTTATTTTAGTGACCAATGTGGCAGCAAAGCTCCAATGTGATGTGGGAACAAAATAAATCTTAAAGATGAATGTGTTGCTAGAATTTTCATTTCAAAACATATGCAACAGATGCAGAAATACAAAATCTGATCTTTCTTTTTGTATGGTACTGGGACTGAACTGAAGGCCTGTGGAAGCTAGACAAGCGCTGAACCACTGAGCTCCATCTGCAGCCCTCTTCTATTTCCTTTTGCACACCCCATCTCTTTTATCCTTCTGATTTCTGTCTATCAGGTCCCCGAATCTGAAGGAACTACCAGTCTTCTTGACTTGGTCATTTAGTATTTCCATGAACTTAGACATACTAATTAGATTTTATAAAACTGATTCCTCCCTTGGACAATAAGAATAAATATACACAGGAAGACTGTCCTTAGGATTAAATAAGGCAAGGTCACTGAAACCATCATACCCAGTATAGTAAGTATCACAGAGTATTATGAATAATACTACCAAAGATAGAAAACAGGGACGAGAATAGACCCTTACCTTCTCAGACAAATACTGTTCATAGATTCCAACAGCAGCTGCTCTTAGCAGACCTTTGGTTTGGTTGGTCTGATGTTTTCCATCTCTCTGACGACTTGACAGAACCTCCAGCTGCTGCTGGGCTGTAACCCGGTACCCTTCCACTGTCATCCAAAAGAAGAGATGAGCTTGACCTCCAGTTTGCTGCATATAATCTACCAAACCAGAGCCACAGCAACAGTTACCAATGTCATACTTTTAGGTTCATATTACTTACTGTATGATACATAAGAAGAGTTAGAGTTTCAAATACCCAGACTCTATATTTCACATACTAAAATGGACCAGAGAAAGCCCATGAGCCCTCAACCCTACAGAAAGAACTATGGGCAACAAAGAGATTGGGAGATATAGTCTTCCCCAGGGAAGAGCATACCACCTGGTCATCCAATACTAAATGGTCAGCCCCGAAAACACAACTAAAAGTAACATTATACATAAGGAATAAGGTTAAGGAATAAGGTATTCCTTATGTATTAAGGAATATATCTGTATGTACACATGTGTGTGGAACAACAATTAATGAAGAAAGAGGTCACTGATTTGACAGCAAAGTGGGGTGTATGGGAGGGTTCAGAAGGAGGGAAGGAGGAAATGATGGAATTATACTAATCTCAAAAAAAATAAAGAAACATAAGCAAAGGGTTTAGTAAATCTCTAATGTCAAAAAGTAAATGTAAATTGGTTAAGCTAAATAAAACAGGAGAAAGCTTTTTGTAATTATTTTTGAGATAGAATCTCACTAGAGGTTCAGGCTGGCCTGCAACTTAAGAGCTTTCTACCGAATCCTTCTGCATACAGGCATAAATCACTGTGCCCAACTTAAAGCTTTTTAATATCATGTCTTGATGATAAAATTCCTAGTGAACATGTTACATAAACTTTATAAGTAACTACATAATCAACATTCAATTTTTATTCTGAAAAAAGATTAGCAATAACATGTAATTTTATAGGAAACCATACATACTTTGTTCACATAAATAATGATTCCAAGATTTAAGTATGCTGGAAATGTCTACCAGATAAAAGTAATTTTAATGTGATATTAACAAAATAATATTTAAGTACTAAAAAAAATAAAAACAAAGTGTCTCATTCATACATGAATATGTTATTTCACATATCATGTGTTCCCAATAAAGTTTGATTTTTTGTTTTGAGGCAGGAACTCCTGTAGCTCAGGCTGGCCATGAAACTGCTATACAGCTGACAAAAAAACTTGTTCTCCTAATCCCAGTGTTTCCACTTCCCAATACTGGTATATACCTAACAGAATTGAAAGAAGAATCTCAAAAGACTGCTTATGCATCCATATACATTGTAACCTCATTCTCATTAGCAAAACTATGGATGCAACCCAAGATTCCCATGAGGATGAATGGATATGCAAGGATGGGAGGGGGCGGGGGGCAGGCAAGGGAAGCACACGTGTACACATGTGTGTTTATGGATGTGACAGCCTTAAAAAGGAGGGAAACTCTGACAGATGCTGTAACATAGAAGAAACCTGAGGATTTGCTAAAAAAAGTAAGTCCATCACTTTAATAAGTACAGAATTCTGCCTTATAACAGAAGAACCATTTTAGAGAGATAGATGGGGGATGCTTGTGCCTTAATAATGTATTTAATATCACTGAACTATACACTTAAAAATATTAAGTTTTAGAATTTTTGGGTTACTTGTGTTTTACCACAAGTTTAAAACCAAAACAATTTAATCTCGACACTATTTAAAGAAAGTTTTACCTACCCATAAAAAATTGTAGTGCAACATTGTCTACAAGAATGCTGTCCAAGGGGACTGTACAGAGTTTCCCAAAGTTTGCTGCTAGCTTCACAGTATTTATTTCCTACAGACACAAATGAATACAAGTTAGCACTTCAATCACCAATCATTAGGGCGGGGTGTTTATATAAATATAAGGAAAATGCAACATTCTATCAGAATGTGACAAAGACGAAGATTCCCCTTTTCATGCATGTTGGTTCCCAATAAAATACTCCACTGAGTGACTCTAAATCCCTACTCATTTTAAGAAATAGTTATCAAATAATCACTTAAAATATAATAAGAATTCATTTCCTCCAATACAAAATAATCTATATCATTGTATTTTCACGTATTCTCTATTTCCACATATTCTAGTGCAAAACAAACACTGCAGGAAATAAAGGCAAAAGAATATGCTTGAATGCTTCACGTATTCAAAACCACTCATTACTTTCATTTTGATTGGCATTTATCTAATAGGAAAACACTTCAAAGAGCAATGTTGCTTTTAACAGAGTAAAACCTCTGCTACTGATAGAGAAATTTTATTTCTTTTCAAATATAAATAGTAAACTACACAGTCAAATCAACCGAACAAGATAGCTACCTACAAAGAGAACTTTGATTAGAGAAAAGGTTCAAAATGTAAAGAGCACTTAGTGCCGGGCACTGTGTTGGATACATTCTACACAATGCTTCATTTAAACTGTACAGCACTCCTGCTGGGTACGATCACACCTGACAGTACAGACAAGGAAAGCACCAGAGAGGCTGGTTTCTGTCTGCACTGATGGTCCACTGTGGGCAAGGCCATCACCAGCGGGCTGAGGCCACGCTGTGTAAGAAACTGGCAGCAGAGTGACCAAGCAGGTCAGGAAGCAGCACTCTCTCATGGTGGCTTCTGCCCCAGCTCCTGCCCTGCCTTCCCCTCACTCCGGAGTCTTCCCTCCCCTAAGCTGTTTCATCACAGCAGCAGAGCCAAGGGAGACGACCCGTGAGAGCACAAGTTGGCCATCAACCCATTCCCTTCTGCACTCATCTCTAGTCACCTCCAATTGGCCTTCATGCCAACTTATTCAAACACCGTGAGCTAGCAGCAGACCAGCCCAACGTGCTGGACTGTTACCTGGTGGGACAATCTTCACATGAGATGTTGTAGTGCGTGTGCTGATGCTACACAGACTACCATATCCCTCTCGATATGCTCCTAAGTGGTCTTTCAAATCAAATCTCCATTGCTTCTGACAACCATCATCAACATTTGGGTGATTTGTACTGATTTTTGTGCTAGAACCTCAAGTGTTTCTGAAACAGTTATCACTTTCACTGTATTGTCATTTAAATTTCACTTAGTATCACTTAAAGCAGACCTTATTCCTGACAGCTTTAACAGACCACATCCTCTAACACCGAGACCCATGTCCACGGCTCGACAGAGCGCTGCAGGCCAGAGCACTGCACAGGGGAGCCTTCCAGGCAGTGATACAATCAACCTTCCTGAACTGCTTTATGAGGAATCTGTCATGCTCTAGCATACGAATCTCTTTGGGACTAAGAGTATGCTCAGTTGGCAAAGTGCTTGCAAGCTTCAGAACCCGAGTTCAGATTCCCAGGATCATATAAAAATGCCAGACACAGAGGCTTGTATCTGCAACCCTCACACTGGGGTGGAGAGCGTAGAGACTGGGTTATTCTTAGAGCTCAGTGGCCAGCTACTCTAGGTGGCAGGCGAGCTCCAGGTTCAGTAAGGGATCCTATCTCAATAAGGTAGAAAGCAACCGCGGAAGGCACCTCTGGCCTCCACATGTACTTGAGCATGCGTGCACACACTCTTTTGTTTAAGTCCTGTTGTAAATAGTTCCATTAATTAATATCCTGTTTTTGTCACATGCTAGGATTTCCGTCACCGTGAAGTTTACAACTAGGTGTTATTTCAAAAGTATTTTATACTTACTTTGCCTGACTGTAACCGCTGTATTCTTGAGTCACATACTTTCTTTACAAATAATAAGCTATTTATTTGATTTTTAATAGTGTTAATATCTGAAAGAAAAAAATTCATTATAAGCTAAAAATTGGTTGTAGTATTTCAGAAATACTTACACACTATAATTCAACAAAATAATCAATACAGCAATTTCACTTTAATAAAAAACTATGAAATTGCTTCATAAAATTATTTAAATTAAATCATACCTACTATCTCTAGGGACAACTGCAATAACACCATCTTCACGTTTACTCTAAGAACATGTTAGTACAGTAAGGAAGACTTAATCTGAGCATTAAAAACCAGAAATTTCTGGTTTCATTTAGGCAACTGAAAAGCTTTATTAAGGGTATGACAGTCCTCGAAGAGAGCACTGTCAGAAGAGTCACTTACCATCACCAGCTGTGTCTAAGGACCTAAGGTACTGGAGCTCTTCGGCCGCCTTATCTCGGACTGCTTCCAACTCTCCAACATTGTCACTTAATTTAATGATGTTCATAAAGGCCTCATAGTTGCAATTTGAATCACGGATCTAAAAATAAGGTTTTAAGAACAGATAGGAGAAGGTTACTTACTAAGAGAAAACTTCAGCACTGAATGACAGCTATGGGCCAGGCACCAAAAGGAAAAAGCAGTATGTTTACTTACATTAAAATGGATCACACTAACAAAATAGATCAAGCTAAACACATTACACCTTGAAAAGCACAGACTCATGCTCAGAAAGAGTGGTGATAGCAAGGAAATCAAGGTGGCTGGAGCTTAACCAAGATGACCTGGACAACAGAGGATGAGCAGCAGAAATGGCGTAAGAATTCTACAGTATAAGGGTTTGAGTGTTTTACTCTGAAAATCAAGAAACCCAGTCACTGGGTTTAAACTAGAAACAGTCTGACAACCAAGCAGAGAAGAAAAGGACAAAGTGCGGAAAAACATGGCCACAGCAGTCATGGGGGTGTGATGAGGAGGGTCACAGAGTTCCCTGTGCAATGTTCTACAGTTAGGAACCGGCTAATACACCAGCTAAAGTGAGAAATGAAGAGCACTAAAACTACCCTAAAACTTGTGGCCTGAAGAACAGGAACAGTGGAGCCACCGCCAAACAGGACAGAGACAGCACTGGAAGAGCGGGGTCAGGGAGCTCTGAAGCATCCAAATGTAAACATTAAGTTTGCTTTTTCATAGGAAAGGCAGGGATTCAGGAAAGACTAGGCAAATATGTGATTTTCAAGTCACTGACACAGAGGCAACACTTAAGACCATGAAGCTGCATGGGAAGCACAGAGAACAAGTGTGGCTTGAAAGAGGAGCTATCCTAGATCGAGCACACTCAAAACAGCAAAAGACTAAGAAAGGCCAAAATTTAAAATGGAAAAAAAAAAAAAGCGTGATGTCATAACCAGCCAAGTGTTGACACTTCCTCCAAAGAAACATCACCTCCAGGAGGGAGAAGGTGGCTTGCGAGCCTCAGAAGGTAAGTAAGTCCCATGCCTGGGAAAGCTGACCCTTGGAAGGTTCTCGAAGTCCCCCTCCAGCTTTAGGAGCAGGCAGTAACTGCTGGTTGCTGGGGGAAGACAAGACTAGCCCAGACCAAGAGACTTCGCAGATGTGCAGAGCTGCCTCTAAGACCTGCAGCTTTTTGAGTCATCCACCATGTTGGGGTGGGCTGTTCAGTTATCAAGTGCTTTGAAGTCACCCCTGGTCCTTCTAAGTCACCCTCTGCCCACTCCCCTATTAGCAGTCCCAATAAGAATTCACTGTTTTCTTTGCTGTAATTACTACTCTGGTCTGCCACGGGTTCCCTGTCTGACGTAGACATATGCACGTTGTGTCTCCCAGGAAAGTTTCCCACACAACACCAAGACAGCAACTACTGGGGAGGAAAGGAGAATAAGATCATATTAGACTTAATCATGGCTATCCCACGGTGAGTAACAGAGCATCCCTAAACGATAATCCCAACCACTGTGACTAATAAAACACTTTCAACGAGGAAAAGCGACCTATCTGCGAAAAGGCAGCAGACCGTCTGAGACGCTGTCCCTCTGACAGAAAGCCCAACAACGGGGACCGCAGAGTACAGACCACAGAGACAGGCACAGCCACGCAACGGACACTCGCTCTCATTAGAAACCAGACGGCAAGTAGACAAACTGACGTTTCCAAGCACACATCTTTACAAGTGCTAAAATAAAACTGTCAAGACACTCTGGAGAAAGTGAAAGTACTCTGGACTCTTATAGTAAAACATATTTTACGACAAGCTACGGCTCAGTGAGCTTGAAGACACTGATGCCCATAAATCTTGAAAATTATACAAATCCTACAGGAAACTGTTCAGAATAAAATAAAATAAGAGCGAACTGGTATTTAGAATTATAAAAAATTAGGATTATTAAAAATGATACATAAGAGTTTTATTTTTCCTTTGGTGTTTTTTTTTTAAAGAAATTATGATAAAAAACCCAAGCTGCACTACTGAAGAAATTATATGTGTGTATAGATATATAGAAGAGTCCACAGAACTGCGAGTTGAAACGATCCTACCGGCAAGGCTCACAATGGGTATGAGGGAGTGAAACATTGTTCTGTGCATATGCTGATGAAGTGGTTCATTCTAATTTTTATAACAACTACTAAAATAGCAATAGTTACAGAAGAGAGGAGGAAGAAATATTAGCTGAAAAGCCATTTGGGCTACTAAATCAAATACTAAGGATTATAGTTAACTAATAAAAAGCAAGAAGTGAAGCCAGAAAATCAGCACATTAAAGGCCACACACTTTTAGGGCCAGCAAGATGGGTGTCTTCAACATTTCATATAAGTAATATGCAACCTGTATGAGCATTGTTCAAATTACTCATCTCTACATACACAGGCAGTGAAAGCCACAACTTTAAACAGTAGTGACACCATAACAGTAAAGAAGGTACTAGAAATGTAGAGAGTATTTTAAATATAGCTTTTTCTTCATTTCTTTAATATACTATTGGTTAATCATTCTGATCTCCAAACTCTGTTTTTACTGCTAAAAACCTGTTTCAAATACAAGCCACAATTTTAAAAGGTACTTACCATCCATATGACATATTGATTAATATAATCAGGATCACTGAGTTGATTTATTAATGGAAGAAGAATTCCTCGTGCAAGGATTTCCTAAAAATAAATTTAAAAATAGATAGCTTAATCGTCTTCTTCAATCTACCATAGTGTAAGTTTCCTTAAACAACAGTAGACTTATGATACACATGGAACATGGAATCACTGCAGCCTAAAAGGTGAGCCACCATTCCCATACATTAATGAGATATAAGTATCAATACCAACTGAAACATATTTCTATGAGGCTCATACCACGGGAGGGAGCCCATGCCTGACACTGCCTGGAGGGCCAGCACCCAGAGGTTAGATAGCCCAGAGACCTAGGATGGAGAACCAAATACAACTGGCCAAAAAATAAAAATAAAAAAAGTCAGTGAAATGATTCCTAATGACATTCTGCTATACTTGTAGACCAGAGCCTGGCATAATCGTCATCAGAGAGGCTTAATCCAGCAGATGGATGGGAGCAGATGCAGAGACCCACATCCAAACATTAGGCAGAAGTAGGAGGGAGAGACTGAGAGGAGTGGAGGGAGGGGAAACTGAGGTCAGGATTAATATATGAGAGAAGGAAGGAAGGAAGGAAGGAAGGAAGGAAGGAAGGAAGGAAGGAAGGAAGGAAGGAAGGAAGGAAGGACGGGCGGACAGATACAGACAGACAACAGGCAGACAGACGGCAGACAGACAGACAGAGCAAACCACATCGCCACATCTCTATGAAACCAGAGGGGAATAAAAATCAATAAAAGAATACCTCTGGAATATTAGTATTTGTGTGAATTTTTAAAAGACAAAATATTAACATAAAGGTGTTTATGGATCCAAGCATCTATATTAAATGTATTTAAAAAGAAAAGAGCACACTACTTTCAGAACTGTCCACTTCAAGTGATGAGATGGATCAAGTACCATGTACTATCAGCAGCATGGGCTAAACCTGGGTATAGCTGGTATACAAATGTCTCCTCTACTTGACTATTTTCCCAATAAAAATGTGAAAAATTAATAATAATATCAACTCCCATACTCTAGATACAGTCCCACTCTTAGCAGTTTTTATGCTCTTATCTACAACTCTGCCCTCCCTCTAATGTTTTATTCAAGAATCAATTATCCTTGTGTCTTTCCCATCATGCCTCTCCATCCCATTCATTTCCCCATCCCTTTGTATCTACCCTCTGCCCTTGCAACCTCCCCTCCACAAAAAAAATATAATACATTTTTTTTTAAAAAAAGGGAAAATCAATCCCGTCACGGAGGCTGTAGTGTGACCCAGTGAGTCTTACAGTGAGCCCTTCTATCCACACATCCTTACTTCCCAGTGTTCACTGCAAAGACTAAATACAAAGGGAAAAATAAAAACATAAAATTTGTATGTTAAAAAAAAGGACTCAGGGCGGCTGCAGGATATCCCAGAGGAGTTCCGGTGAGGATCCAGTGATGATGGTGAACCAGAAACCAGAGGTCTTGAGCCAGCCCAGAGACTCCTCACTGAAATGAGTTACACTGACAGGAGGAAAGGTACACTGTGTGACACACCCAGGCTCCCCGTGCTACCAGGACGGATGGAGAGCAGTTGGAGACAGGGAAAGATGGAGAAGCAAAGACAGTTTTTTGCTTTTCATTTTGTTCTTGTTTTTGTTTGCTTGCTTTGTTTTGATTTTCTTGGGGGGAGCACTGCAGGGGTAAGGGGAGGATTGGGAGGATTGGGAGGTGAGCAGAACTGGAGTGCACGATATGAAATTCCCAAAGAATTAATAAAGAGATTATGTTTTAAAAATCAATTACCTATCAAGTGTGCCCTGATCCTTTCAGCTGAAGGCTTTTCCACTTCCAAGTTTAAAATGCATCTGTGCCTGTGTTTACAGTATGTGTCTCTTAGTGTTTGTTGTTGTTGTTGTTGTGTCTTACATTTCTCTTATACAATAGCACTACCTAGAAACCCTTGGCGTATAAGTGAAATTCCTCAACTGACCTAGTCACTTACTCATCTAAAAATACTTACCACTCCTCTAGGCTATTTAAGTCCAAGATGGGCATCTACTTACATGAATGGAAATGAAGGCTTAAGAACTTAGAACTGATACTACTAACATAGAATTTTTTTAGTGGGTATTAACCATCCCCTGATGCCTGTGATATCTAAAGTTATCAAAATTCATTTTTTGAGAATACTGGTAATGCTAACTTAATACAATATATTCACTTCCTACGTAAAAGACCAATTGGTTCTCTTGGCAAATCTCTAATTTATCAGTACCATTTGTTTTCATACATATATATATATATATATATATATATATTCAAAGACCTCTTTTTCTTTAAAAAAAATATTTTGTATAATCCTGCATGAATAAAGTTTTGCTGACAACTATTACCTCATGATAAATTAATATATTTATCAAGCAGTAATGCAGGCACTAGTAATTTCTAGAAATTGGGGTTCTTTACAGTTCTAGATTATAAGGAATATAGTTAATTTCTAACTTTTTATTTATTTATTTTACTTCTAAGACAGGGTCTCAAGCAACAGAGGCTGGCTTCAAACTTTCTATGTAGCTGAGGATGACCCTGAATGACTAATCCTCCTGCCTAAGCCTCCTAGTTTTCGATGTTACAGGCATGAGCCACCACACTAGGCTTTCTAACGGCTTTTAACATTTTTATTACATTTGAAATTCCTTTCTTCAAATTCTGTTTATGACCCATGTGTTCAAATTTTAAAATGTACTTTTTAAGCAGAAAATCCAATCCCCAAAATCATTTTTCAGAGTTGTTTTTTCAAAATAAAAAAATACATTGGAAATAACTGTGATTTTATGCTTATTATTTAATATAATCAGTGGATAAGTCTTAGAAAATTACTCTGGTCTTCTAATTCTCTTCATAGAGTCTCTGGCTGTTAAAAGGTTTGTCACAGGACTCTATTCACCACAGTAGGTAGCCTCTGGCTTGCAATTCTGAGTTTAAGACCCCCAATTCCTTTCACATTTATTACATCTGTGGGCACGCGCACACACACACACACACACACACACACACACACACACACACACACACAAGCACACAACTCAGCACTTGTGGAGTTCAGAGGAAAACTAGCAGGGTCTCCTTCCACTGTGTTGGGAGTACCTCCACGCAACAGGAACAACAAAATCAATACAACAGAAAGAGCTCTTCACTTATTGTTTAACCTAAGCAAAATGTCTGCTGTGAAAGTTTGAATCTAACTACTAAGACAAGAAAACTGACACGGGACTAAAAGTGCAGTGAACAAAACTGACTGGCTGAATGCAGCGTTGAAGTAGACTAGATTTGACCAAAAAAGATGAAATCGGGCCAAAAAGCAGTCTATCGTGAGACAAATCAGCTGGCCATCCTGCATCATTTTAAACTACAGCTTCACTTCACAAAGCACATCTCCATTCCTGGCTCTGCAGTAGCGTGTATGCCGCACCAGAGAGAAGACCACCAGACTTTCATCCTCCATCACAGCAGAGTCGCTGCTCTGTGCCTGCCATATACCACATACTGTGTTAAACACTACACTCACGACAATACGGATAAGAGCAGGTATGCTCTCAGTTTACACTCCATTATGGAGAAAAGTACCAAGTTAATAAACAATAATATATCAATCACTTTAAACGTGGTAAATACTAAGAAGGAAAACTACTGGGCACTGTCTTCAGTACAGGAAAATACAAAGGAACTTAAAATTCAGTGGTCACAAAAGAAACCGCTGATGAGGGATATTGAGATACAAAAACTGAAGATACAGCTAAGAGAGTAACAAAATCATTCTGAATAAGATGAACAAAAGTATGATACAACTATCAATGAGTGGGGAAAAAAATAGTACTTCTTGGGGAGAAAACAAGTGTTAACTAGAACTGACTGGTGACAGAGCTTTTATCCTCAACCAAACTCTAGTTGGTTACTAGAACTCTCTTCCAATTAGACCTCAACCTTTCTTCATCATTGTATCTTACATTTTAACAGAATCCAACCAAAGGTGTTTAGCTACAATGCTTCCACCCTCTCAATATCTGATCAGATTTCTCAGCCTCACTCTGTATGCGAGCGATCATCCTGGCCTACCTCTAGCAGGAATCCTAATGAGGGTGTCTCACTGCAGCCACCCTTATCTTTCATATGCCTCTGTCACAGTCAGCTTCACTAGGGAAGAGGAAGTTCAAGTGAAAACTACCTGAATCAGACTGGCCTGTGGCCATGTCCGTAAGGCATTTCTTAACTGCTACTCGATGTAGGAGGGCACAGCTACCATGAACAGAGCCTGACCTATAAAAATCTGACCTATAAAAATCAAGTGTGCTGGCATGCTAGTGAGGATGTGAGGTAAAGGGAACATTCATCCACTCCTGGTGGGAGTGCAAACTTGAATAGTCACTCTGTAAACCGGTGTGGCAGCTTCTCGGGAAGTTGGGAATAGATCTACCTTGAGATCCAACTATCATTCTTGGGAATATACTCGAAGGACTCTACAGCCTACTACAGACACTTGCTCATCCATGTTCATTGCTGCTCTATTCCTATAATAATCAGAAAGTGGATACAGACTAGATGTCCACCACCAGATGAATGGGTAATGAAAACATAATCAAGCCACTGACTATGAATTTCCACTTGTTTTTCCTATCCTCAGAACTGGTTCTAGTTCTACAAGGAAGCTTTATTATTTCCCCTACTTTACCATTCCTGAACATAATACCTTTTTGGAGCTTTACTACAGATTGGGTTTTCTGTGATATTATGTCATAAAGGCCAAAGATAAAAGTTACATCATACAGAACCTCCAGAAGGACCCCAGATTTGAAAAACTTGCTTGATAGCTATATTATATTAAAAAAAAAAAAGATTAAACTGCAGACATGACATAGAATCAAGAGTAAGACTTCCATTCTGATGATGGGGATTTTTTTCTTTTTATGTATACATGTGCCTATATGTGTCTGCTACATCATGACTGTGGGTACCCTCAGCAGCTTAAAGAAAGTACTGGCTCCCCTGGAAAAGTTACAGGTGGTTGAGAGCTACAAGTTACGGGTGACGGGAAGCAGAAGCAAACTCTGCTCCTCTGCAAGAGCAGCAGATGTTCTTAACCATGAAACCATGCACTTTCATTTCGGACACTTAGGAGTTTAAAAGGTAACTGAGTTAATCAAATAGCTATTTCACATGAGAAGCGATTCAGAATGACATGGAATTCAGATGCGAAGTTTGGGCTAAAGATACAAAGTTAAAGCTCATAAGCACTTGGACGTGTTTGAAAGCACAGAATGTGTAAGTGAGACCAGGGCTTGGACGGAAGAACTTAAATATTTACAAAATTAGGCAGAAAAGTTCAAAAATAATGTAGATCTGACTCTAGTAACAGACAGAATGAGAATGACCCCTTTGGAATGACCAGTTTACCCCATCGCACTGTTCCCGTGAAAACACACCACCCCTTCCTACACCTGTCATCAGCACACCGGGAAGTAAACTGAAACCAAGCCACACAGACGCTGGAAACTGCGGTTCAGACTAAACAGCGGTGTGGGCATAAAAGCAAGGTTGCAGCTGTTGTGTACTTTGCAGGAGAAAGGCTACGGTGATGATGAGTTTGCACGTTAAGCAGATGCACTTTTTCTTAACCCCCGTTAACAGGATATGCTCTTCGCATTTCATTCATAAGCAGCAGCCAAAGCCAGAAATCTGCATTTATGCAGTCTTACACAAAAGACTTAAATTAGAGAATACAATTTAAGAGCACTGCTCTCATCTTAGTCATGGTCCAATTGGGAATAGCCAATTCTATTTTAAAGTTTCTGTCTCAAAACATTATATCTATCTAAGCTAATTTAAGAAAAGCTGTAAAACTGAAGAAATTTTTTAAAAGTCTATCTCTCTTGTTGGCCAACAGGTCCTCATGGAATGCCCTAAACATCACAAGCTATTGCCAGGGCTATTTGGTTGCTCAACACAAACTGATGGTAAGGTCCTATTGCTGAAGACAACAATTATGTCATCAAACATAAGAGTTAGGCCAGTGCCCAACTAGAAGCTTCACCCCTAATGACTAACGTTCAAAGTGCTGGAAGGCATTCTGCATGCTACTGGAGGAGGAACGTGACACTCAGTGTCACCAACTACAAACCCCGGGACTTACAACAGTGATGTGCGTGCCTGCATGATGAGATGGTGCAGTGACGGTACAGATGTCACAGGTGTGACCAGTCACTTTCTACCTGGATTTACGACGGACACTGGTAGACGGACACGAACCTGAGACTAGATAGATCATGAGGAAAGGAAAACCTACTACTATTCTTCTGCTAAAGGAACATGGCAATAAGGTGACTCCTAATGACACACTGTTATACCCACAGATCTGTACCTTGCTCAACCCATACCAGAGAAGAGTCTTGTTGCAGTAGGATGGAATTAGCAGAGGCCACTACTGGATAATGTGCAGAGGATGAGTCTCTGGATCACTCATTCCTAAAAGTGATGTCTTCACCAAACCCTTCCTCTCAGAACTAAGGAAGCAAAAGGATTTTAAGAGCCAGAGGTGATGGATGACTTAAAGGAAACACTATCTTCTAGCCACAACAGGATTTACATATGCGCTCAGAGACTGTGGCAGCATACACAAAATCTGCCCAGGATCAAGAGACAGGGTCCCAGCACTGTGAGGGGGAAGTAGACACAGAGTCCCACCTCTAACCAAGAAACTATCTGTAACTGATGCCATTGGCAAAGAGAAAATCAGTTTTCTCCAATGGCATCTCACTGGGTATAATAACCACACTCCAGGGAAGGCCCCATGCCTAGGGGGTGTTGAGCAACACAAAACACACTCAATGGTATTTTGTGGACATTCTGTTTTGTTTGCCATGATTTGTCAAGATGTACTATTTTGTTTTGATTTTTCCCTTTTTTGGGATTTTCTGTGTTTCTTGTTTTTTTGTGTTTTGTTTTGAGAGAGACGCAAAAAGGAACATAAAGTTGGGTGGGTAGGGATGTGGGGAGGATCTCAGAGCGAAAACATGATGAAAATATACTGTATGAATCTTTTTTTCAACTAAAACAAAGTCTGTCTGTATTATAACCAAATATTAAAGCATCTAGCTCTAAGGCAGTTCTCAAAGTATTTGCCAGTGACCTCTGGGAAGTTCAGAAAAGGGCCCCAAGATCATTTCTCCCATTCAAATACTAATCAGGCCCAACCCTGCTTAGCTTATTAGATCAGATAAGATTGGGTGAGCTCAGGGTGGTATGGCCATAGACCAAACTCCTTTCTCAAAGAATGAACTAAGTCAACGCCCACTTCCCTGACACTGAGGCCCTTATTTACGTTCTCACTCTCACTCTCTAGCAAGCATACAGTAAGATTTTAAAAAGGACAAGATGGCCTGGCACTCATCTATCAGCTAATGAATTTGTACTTACATGCTCTTCTGTTTCAGTATTTTGTTTTTGTATTTTATGATACGTACATATTATAGATGAAGAATCACATTTTAAAAGCTCCTTAATGCTTCAATAATTCTGCAGTTTAACTGGGTCTCGAGGCCAAAGGTTTTGAGAACTATTGCTCTCAGTTCCTTTAGGTCATGATTTGGTACGAAATACGCTTACCCTGACAAAGTATCGCATGATCTTGTTCTGGAAATCTCCAGGAGGTAGCAATAAATATAATAAAACCTCACACAAATCCCTTAGGAATCCTAAAAACAGAAAAAGTAGCCATAATAACATTAGAAAATCTAAAGTCTCTACCTACTTTTAATACAAGAAACATTTTTAAATGGTTCGTGTTCATAACAGCTTCCCACTTTAGTACTTGCACACCAGTATTCACTAAATTGCCATCACGGCTCTCCAAATCGTTACTCTTCATTAATCAAACTCGCATCAGTTTGAACCAGTCTTATTAACCATGAGAAATTTTAATGACAAAATTGTTTTCCTCTAAGACAGTTTTAATACACAATGTACTTTTTACTTCTATTATGTATTATCCTTGTATACTTAAAAGATATTGTGCATGTAAAAATAACCTCTATTACTTATTTCAGGAAAAAAGAAACACTTCTACAATATCAGCACGTACTATCAATGCAGGGCTACGCTCTTCTCGTCTACTGATTTAAGAAAGCGCTCCCACGCACACACCTCACTCCATTGTGCGGACTTGTTATTTAACTGTTATTTCACACAATGCTAAAGGCAGTGAAAACTAAACTAATAACAAGTATAAACAGGAAAAAAGAAAAATGGGAAAGAATAAAATCACAGAAGAGGCAAGAGAACAGTTTAGCATGTCCTCAAAACTGAAGAAAATCACTTCCAGAACTACCAATGCTTTCCTGTGGTTGTTCTCACATGGACACCTCTTGGGAAAAAATTCAACAGCTAATCCCATGGGCAAAATTACATTCCAAATAGTAAATGTCTAACTATGAGACTAAACTGAAATGAAAAAATAATAATAAAAAACCTCTGATTAAAACTTGTCTAACTTCCATCAAGTGAAATTTTAACTGAACATCAAGAAACACTTATTGCAGTAACTAGTCAAACAAATAAAACAGCACATAATAATCTAAATATTTTATTTGAAATTAATTAGAAAAGAGTTTAGGAAAACAGGTATACTCTTAGGGTAGAGATAATAAATTGAAGAATAGAAATTACTATAGTTCTTAAAATGTTCAGTGTTCTGTTGTTTAAAGATAACCTTCAGAATGAGAAAAGCATGCAGAGGCTACATGTAAGAGTTACAATAAAGTCATGTCTTCTCTATGCAAGCTGTCCTGTGCAAGAACGATGCCACCTAAGATTTGCTCTGCTAACTTGTCTCTAACCTGAGACTGTTTGCAAAAGAGTTATATTAAAAATAAAACCTTCTTCATCTTTCGGAGAAGTGCACACAAGATCCCGGCAAACATCCTTCTCCATTTCAACTTCAACTTCAAAAAAGGTTTCTACCAGATCCTCTGCTGTACCTAGAACAACAAAAACAACTGAGAATGTGCAAAGAGATAAAAGATTCTGAAATCCTAACTTGAAATGAAATAAAGTCAGTACCTTTTACTTGATCATCTTTCTCTGTTGCCCTCTGTTGAGCCTTTCTGAATACTCGTAGGTGAGTGCCAAAGTCATCTACAATGCGTGTAGTAAAATAAGGCTGCCAGTCTATTTCTTTTGACCTTATAGAAAAAACATGATATCATTATATAAATGCTTTACAGACACGAGTCAGATTCCCTGGAGCTGAAGGTTATGGGCAGCCACAAGCTGGTAGTCGTGGTGAGAATTAAACGTCCTCTGCAAGAACTGCGGGTGCTCATAACCACAGGGCACCCCTCCAGCTCCTCATGTTAGATTTTGTTCCTTAATTATTTTTATATCTTAGATTTTACTACATAAAACTCTAAGTATATCAGCTCTTATTTCACTTAGTCTTATGACAATATATTTTAATTAATATCCATAGGCATAAAAATACAATTTACATTCTTAAAATTGGTAAATATAGTAAATTTTTCCAATTAAATCTGAAATAAGCCTGCCCATGGGTACATCATGTAATTTCTCAGCCCAGATACAAAATACCTGAGATATCCAGAATGTTTCCATTTGCTTAAGAGTATTTCAAACACTTTGTGGTTTCTTCTGAATCCATTCTAAATTTTCCACTCTTTCTTTTAGTTACACAACCTATGTTCTGAAACCAAACGTCTAGGATAAATTATTTCTTCTTGCATATACTAGCACTTGAAACTATGACCACTAAATAACAAGACATACAGAACCATTAGGCTAAAAGATGATGGTAAGTATAACATATATAAAATTCTTCAGAATATAAAATGTTGAATATTAATCTTATGAAATCACCTAGTACTCTATCTCAACAGAAACAAACTTAAAAAAATTTCAGTAAAACAAATAAAAACAGCACATAATTCTGTTAACACTTTCAGGAGCATACCTAGAACGAACAAAAGTAAGATACGCTCCTGAAGATGCTGGGTCATAAGAGAACCCAGAGCCATGGGACCAGGAAAGAACTGTTTATTTCTTTTCAATTGGAGGCTTTGCAGTATAGCAAATAAAGCAGTCTTGGCAAAGAAAGAAAAGAGAGAGAGAGTCCGGGGGATGAGTGACACAGACAAACGCACACTCTGCCTTGGGGGGTGCAGCTTCCCCAGCAGCCTGCCGCTCACAAGGAAACCTCCATAACATCCACATCCAAACAGAGCTGCCACGAGGAACACTGAAGAGCAGTGATGCACTGAGGAAGTACAGATTACCTTCCAAAACAAACCTCATCTATCCTTGACAAGGCACTGCTCTAGTCTGACAGACACGAGAAGATGAATAAACTGCACATGAACATGACAGTGTCGGAATCTTTAGGAGCTGAGAAAGGATCAAGTCTCAAAATACAAGCACATGTTTAAGCATGCAAACCAACCTGGCAGCAATATTATGACCCTCTATAAAATCTAAAATAAAAAGTTAAGCCCAGCAGTCACCAGAGGTCCTTCCCCCATTGCCCTTATTCAAAGAAATGAATTTAACTCAGTCATGTTGACACACATGTAGCCAACACAAGCAAAAGCTGAAGGCTCCCAAGTCAGCTGGGGCTGCACACCGAACTACAGACCAGCTCTGACTTCACAGTGATATGCTGGCCTTAACAGCCATTTAAGTCACAATCTATGTGAGCAACCTTCAGCTTTGTAAAACAGTGAACTCAATTATTCCATAAAAGGTTCCTTCTAACTATTTTGGAAGAAAAAAATAATATATAATATTTCATATCAGTTTTCCTTTATAGAACAATGCCATTTATTAATTTACTGAATTGTTCCAAAATTAGAAGTCATTTCAAAGCCATCAATTCATTGGAACATCTGACATTTAAAATTAGAAAAACCATCAAGTAATGTAAATATTTAATATAAACTATTCAAACATTTAAATCTAGATTTCTATTTTTCAAAACAGAAGTATGATGAGGATGAAAAAAAACAGTACACTACCTTTATTTTGACTTTCTTACAATTATATGCAAAGAGAAATTTGTACTCCAAAGAACACTGTAAGAAGGACAATATCATTGTTTTCCATATAGAAACAGGAGGCCATACTAAAAATGTTTATTATCTGTCTTGACAAAGGCAGAAAACAGTTTAACAATGGAGTACTTTTTAAAATAGTGCATGATAAATATGAAATAAATGAGATATGAATATTAATAAAAGCCATTCAGCTACACATTCATGACTCAGCTTCCTAGAGAACTCCTAATATCAACTGCTCTAAAGTTATAACCAATGCCAAAGCTCTGTTCACTTTGTTTACAATGCTCTTCCACATGACACTTACTGTGCTAAAAACACCTGGGTTATTATTGACTAATAATACTTTCTGACTAATACTTTCATGCTGTTACTTATAATGTAATAGTCCTTGAATTTAAAAGAGCATATTTTCTCTCTTTCTCTCTCTGTCTCTCTCTGTCTCTCTGTCTCTGTCTCTCTCTCTCTCTCTCTCTCTCTCTCTCTCACACACACACACACACACACACACACACACACACACACACACACACACAAAACACAACCCCCCTCCCCAAAACCCACAATGTGCCCTAACATAAAGAAACAAGTACACATGCCCTAGCAGCTTATATACTTGGCCAAAATGGCTGCAAAAATAAGAAAGTGAGCTAGCCTTGAAACAAGATGATGGTATTTTTACTTCAGCACAAAGCCAGAGCCAAATCACATCACTTTCTCAAGCATAAGTTTTGCATGCCCTCATCTATGTCTCCAATGCTATGGTCTTACTCCTCAGCACTACTGTTTCTAGGTCTTCCACACCTATGACCTCACAGCTCCCCTCCACTCAGTCTTCCTACAGCAGTCAGTGTTATCTTTATATATACAGATAGACAAATAATAATAGAAAAGGAAAGCCTTACAAGCTCTCCAACACACAGCCCTTATTCCAGTGGGCACACATGAATATATCTCTCCAATCTTGAGGACCTACACCCTTGCTTACTTCGTCATCTATTTCAGTTTTCCTCTCTGTCAGTTCTGTAGACTGACAGGCTTTCCCTGCAATTCTCAAACTTCAATGGACTCTTCAAATACGTCTAGGTGCCACTGAACAAACAAGTCTCTCTGCTTTGCCCATCTCTAGCCACTCTCCACATATGTCCCTTGCTCTCCCACATCTACCTGAACAGCCCACTTCCGCTTCACACAGAGCTATCTAAAATGGCAATCCTGCATGTTCACTGACTCTTACCTACTCCACTTACATGTTCTGCGAACATCACACTTTACATTTCTTATTGTACAAGCTACAGTTAAATGTTTTCATTGTTAAAATAAAAAAAAAAATCTCAGGAAAGCAGACTTTAATTAATCTCTATGGGCTTTATTTACAGTTGTACCCCCAGTGCCTAGGTAATATGTTCAACATTGGTCCTCAATATACAATGACTTATTGATCTCTCTCAGAGCCAAAACACTGTTAACAGGTGCTTGAAGAATGGCCATATGCAACACATGAGCACTTGCCTCTTTCTTCTTTAAGGTCTAAAACAGCACAGACACTGAGAAACTCTTTTTGCACTCAAGCTACTTCATGGCAATGCCTTTAAAAGATAAAGAATGTCACTGAACTGTCAGCTGTACCAGATGGCATCAACCACTCTGCTTGTCCTGTCAATTCTAAGCAGGGTCTGGCTCATTACTAGTAACACAAAACAACACTAAAACTAATTATTTCTAGAAAATATTAGACTGCCACAGACAGCCTTTATTAAAGACTCACCAATTCATTAGCTATGAAATTCTGCACACTAGATCACATCCCAGGATCTGTCTTCTCTAAGGAGACTTATAGTTTTATACCTATAATTATACCAACCAAACAACAGCCCTGTTGACCAAAATGGCTATTTAGTGCACTGTACCATCGCATAAGGAATCAGTTCTACACGGTGAGATCTGGGTTTTCTGAAGGCCTTGGACCTCCACACAATGAGCGCAGTCCTTCGATGAACGTGCAAAGGCAGCAGTGCCCATAGGAGCAGCAAGAGCAGAGAGCCTTAACCAGGCTCTACACAAGCAAAGCATGAACCTTAAGCTAAAGGATAGCCTTCAAGGTATTTGGGATGAAGTATAAAAACCTGAACTCAGGATATTAACTATGTCAATAAACAAAAGTTTTATTAAAATTTACCTGTGAAGTGAAACATTCAGTCTCAATGAATACATATTAAAACTTTTTATAATAATTAACACAGAATTCACAAAAGGAAATTCAAAAAAACATGACTTTGAGGACTTAGATACCAGGCAAAATATTAAAATATTAGTTTCCAAATCACTCTCCAAACAATAGCGGCAGCAAATGAATTGTTTTTAAAGAAATGTCAAGTGTGGCGGTGCACTCTTGCTGTACCAGCACTTGGGAGGTGGAGGTTAGAGGGTCAGGAGGTAAGCATCATCCTCAGCTACACAGTGATCAGAACTAGCCTTCATCAGCAAGATGGCCTGTGGTGGTTTGAAAGAAAATGGCTCCCAAAGGGAGTGGCACTATTAGGAGATGTGGCCTTGCTGGAGGAAGTGTGTCACTATAGAGGCAGGCTTTGAGGTCTCATATATGCTTAAGATATCACCCCGTGTCTCAGTACACCTGCTGCCTTTAGAACAAGATGTAGGACTCAACGCCTGCACCATGTCTGCCTGCATGCTGCCTTGCTCCCCCTAATGACCGTAATGGACTAAATCTCTGAAACTGTAATGGAGCCACCCCAGTTAGATGTTTTCCTTTAGAAGAGTTGCTGTGGTCATGGTGTCTCTTCACAGCAATAGAAACCCTGACTAAGACAATGGTCCAGTGGATAAAAGCACCTTCTTCCAAGACTGGACCTGAGTTCAAACTGTTACCCACGTAGTGGAGAGAAATGACAGTTCTCCGGCCTCCACATGTGCAATGTTCCATGTGAGCCATGTGTGTGTGCGTGCACGCACGCAGGCACGCACGCGCGCGCACACACACACACACACACACACACACACAATAAAAATGTAATCTAAATAGAACATCTGTATCACACTCTCTTCGCCAAGGCTTGGGGACCATAGAGAGGGAGCAGGGCAATTTTAAGACCAAGGGCAAGGGGAAAGTCTACAACAGACCAGTGTCCGCCAGGAACGACAGAACAGCAGCACACACGGACCTGGAGCTCCAGGACTGTATGCACAGGACCTGCTCACATCAAGCCAGCCACAATTTTGTCTTTAATTTTAAAAAAGGATAAACATAAAAAAATCATCTTGGATATCTTTATTACTGATCATTGTATGTTTAATTGCCTATCTATAGCTATAAAGGAAAAATATCTGATTTATAAAATGCAATTTTCTTCTTTAAATTTTCTTGAATTAGCTATATTTAGCCATAAACTAAAAATCCAAAGATCACTGTTAGTATTTCCTGCATTTATTTATTTTTTTTAAGATTTATTTATTTATTATGTATACAGAAGAGGGCGCCAGACCTCATTACTGATGGTTGTGAGCCACCATGTGGGTGCTGGGACTTGAACTCAGGACCTCTGAAAGAGCAGTCGGTGCTCTTAACCTCTGAGCCATCTCTCCAGCCCCCTGCATTTATTTTTAATGTCACTGTTATATATAAATATTTACAAAAATAGTTGAAATTATATAGCACACACTATTTTGTAAGACCTTCATTTCAATACATTTTCTATATACTTAATGTTTATGAAATGTCTTAATGGTAGAGCTGGAGAGAAGGCTCAGCAGTTGAGAGCACTGACTGCTGTTCTTGATGACCAGGGGTCAGTTCCCAGAACCTACACAGCAGTTCACAATTGTCTACAACCCAGTTTTAAGGGGATCTGATGTCCTCTTTCAGCCTCCCCAGGTATCAGGCACATGGTGCATATACATAAATGCAGGCAAAACACCTACACCCTTAAAAAAAAAAGTTTACAAATGTTTAAATGTCTCAATGGTGACAAAGGTCAAAGGTGTCTACTCCTAGACAAGTAAACTTCTCTTTTTAACAAGACAAATAAAAAGTATTAATGCTGAATGTCCTTCACCTCTGTCACAGGCAGGCAATTACACCAATTAATTACAAAAACTATGAGAGAAGTACAGACAAATGAGCATAACTGTCCAAATGCAGACAGGTTCTCTATGTCTACCTGGCTGTCCTGGAATTTGCTATGTAGACCAGGCTGGCCTTGAACTCACAAAGGTCCTCCTGCCTCTGTCTCCTGAGTGCTGGGATTATAGGTGTGCACCGCCATATCTGGCTTCAATATTTATAAAGCAGAAGGCAATGTAGGGCCAGTAATAAAATACAAGTAACCTTACTTTAAAACAGAGCAAGGGTATGCCTAGACATTTGCTTAATGGTGGTACACAAATGGCTTGTAAGTACGTGAGAGGATGCTCAATGTTAATGTTCAGAGAAATGCAAGACAAAGTCAAAATGAAATGCTAGCTCACTCCTACTAGGTAGCTATAATTAAAATTGACAGACAATAACAACTATTGACAAAGATAGAAAAAATATGAAGTTGGTAATGAGAATGTAACACAATGCAAACAGTTCGAAGAAATTTGCATTTCCTCAAAATATTAAGTACATCTATCTAAGAGAAATGGAAATATTTATTCATGTAAATAATATGTGATGAGAATATCCCATGGTAATAGTCTACTATTCTATTTACCTTTTAGTTAAAAATCCCCTTTCATTTGGAAGCTATTTTTCCTATTGTAATACATGACATACCTGAATTTTTCTGTATAACTATAAGCAGCAGTCTTACCTAGTAGCAAACTGAATGAGTGCATTTTGAAGAGTTTGTCTAATTTCAAGAAGAAAGGACTCATCATCGCTTAGTGTGTAATACCAGTACTGGACATAATCCCTCAATGAAAACTGTATAACCTACAGCAAAACATTAGGGGGAAAAAACAACATTTTAGGATTTAAAAACTTAATAGCAGCAAAAAACCAAACAACAACAACAACAAAACACTAAACAATTACTTGCCAACTGATATTCCGCTACACATCTTAAATTGTGATAGTAAATTCCTGTCTTCACTACCTCATGTTAAAAACTGTCTCAAAATGATGTTCTGATACCCCAGCTCAGGACTTCCAGTTCTTAAGGAAAACAGCATCTATGACTACCCACATTCAGGTGGACAGTCTGGAAAGAGAATGCACACTCAGTGCTGCAATGAGTGTGTGATGAGACGTAAGCAGTGCTGATTAGACACTAACGTGAAGAGAGGTTTCTGAAGACTCCCTCCACAGATCCACTGTGACCTGATTACAAAACTAACAACTCTATTAATACCTTTGATGCAGCCAGTATTGTTAGTCCACAACATCGAGATTATGATTTCTACAAGTCATATAAGTTAACTACAGGTTCAAAGTATAAAGTACATGATCAGGAAATATCTGAGAGGGGGTATCTTTACCTACTTCTAATTAACACTTTTAATCAAACCAGAGATAATCATCTTTAAAGGAATAAAACTAACTCAAAAGTCTAATTTACCAAACCACTGAGCTTGATCAACAAGACTGTCACATTAATATTTTAAATTATGAAATTACTAGACTATCAGATGTCAGCAAAACTTCTTTCTAATACAGATTAGAATAATGGCTATCATGTTAAATAAACCGCCTCATTATAGGTACCTAATAAATAGAATTATTAAGTATAAAATTCAAAGATAGCATTATCATACAATTTCAGAACATTAAATAGCTAAAAGGTACACCTTAATGTTTGCAAAAGAAATATATCTCAACTACAATAGATGAAATCCAAATACCACATACTGAAACTCACTTGCTGGAGAGGTTCATCAATTATATTGGCACCCGTCAGTCTTCTGTCGATCTTAATAGTCCTGGCTTCTCGTTTCATTTCTTCTAAGCACTTAAGGAAAACCATAATATGTTACTGAGTATTTCCTTGATTTCAAATATCTCCAGTTTGCTTCAAATTGATTTCTTATTACACTTTCCTTTATTTTCCAGCCAATAAATAATTTGCTAATATAAGTATAAGCCAAACTTGATTTCTCAGGGTAACATTATTAGATATCCAGGAAAAAAATCTATTACCATTTTCTACGAATTCGACAGGTATAGTAATTGCTACTGTTCAACCAACCCTCCAAACTAAGAAATTAATTTAGTTTCTGATCTGTCAATTTACTGTCTTTACTAATATTCTCCATGTTGTTCCCTCTCCTTCTCTAGGGATCAAGAGCATATTAACTATCAAATGAATTCACTTTAAAGTTGATTTTAATTAGAGACAATTTTAAACAACAAGGAAACTGTAGTTCACTACTTCTTAGTAGTCATTAGACTGACCATTAGCCTGAGAATAGGGAGAAAGGAAGTGAGGACTCTTAAATAAATCTAAACATCAATACACAGTCCTGTAACAAATAACACGTCAATAACTGGGTCCAGGCAGACAATATAGATTAACATTATAATGAAGCTGAGAGAGTCCTTTCACCTAGTGAAGAAGCAAAAGAAAAGGAAATCACAGATGACATGAGAGATTAAAAGAAGGCAAAAAACAAAACAAAACGCACAAACCACTTACAGCCTAAGATTTAGCAGGAGTTTTTATAGACTTCAACAAGCTCCCTTAAAAACCTTGAAAGTAAGAACCCAAACACCACAATGTTTTTATTAGGCCACCTCATTCATTCACTCATTCATTCATTCATTCATGATCTCACTATATAGTCCTGCCTGGAATTCACCATGTAAATTAAACTAGGCCTCAAACACAGAGATCCATGTGCTTTGGCCTCCCAAATGCTGGGATTTAAGGCAATTAGAGGAATGTGCCACCACAAAAGGTTAGACCACATTTTCACTGTTTCATTTCACAGTTTAGATGATGTAAATACTTATTATTTTTGCTCTAGAGTGGTCAGAGTACTCAGTACAGAAACATATTGAGCAGTCAGCTGCCTAGAGCAGGAGACAGGATCACATACCTAGGTATGTAGTAGGCTACATCACCTAGGTTTGCCTTACACATTCTATGGTACTCAACCGATAAAATGCCTTAATTAATAAGAATGCAAACTTATTGTTAAAGTGTAAGTATATATAAAATGCATGTTTTAGGTATAATATGAACCAGTAAGTTTTTTTCAAAAACTATACTTATAAATCATATGTTTTAAATAACAAGTCAAAACTATTTTGTATCATTTATGAAAAATGGATTATAAAAATATGACTAGTCTTGACTTTATCACTATAAAAAAATCTTAATTCTTAAAATGCTTTCCAGTCTGTGTTATGTATCTTCCAAATGAATGAAAACTATAGATGGCTAAGAAAGAAAAGGCCTAATTCCTTAGAGAATTAAGGAATTTGTGCTGTAAGCCTGTATTTAAGACCTCCTCCCCCCTTCAATAAATGACATTCGACATTTAAAATTAAAATATATATATATATATATATATATATATATATAATTGAATGAATACTTGGAATGTAATCTATGAATACCACAAATGTGATTAATATCATGAGTGTAATTAATGAATATCATGAGTGTAATTTAAAAAAGAAAGAAAGAAAGAAAGAAAGAAAGAAAGAAAGAAAGAAAGAAAGAAAGAAAGAGAGAAAGAAAAGGCCTAATTCCTTAGAGAGTCTTGTAAACAAAATCAAAGAATATGTACTAATGGAAGTTCTAAAGAAACAGGAAAAAAAAAAGTTTAGGTAATTAAGAAAGCTGTAAGTATTCCATCTAGTTGTACCACTCCATGGGATTTGTATTCAGAAAGTTACTTCAGTATTCAGAGATGCCTGCGTAGCCATGCTTACTGTAGCATTATCCAAGATAAAGTCAGGCTACATATGAATATCTTAACAGTAGGCACAAAAGGAAGTATTACTGCACATAAAACAGAAGAAAAGCAGGCCATTTGCAGAAAAAAAAAATGGACAGATCTTGAAAACAATGTATTAATCAAAACAAGGCAAACAGAGAGAGACAAGTAAACAAGGTCTCGTGGTCTCTCTTGTATGTGGAAGCAAAAGACCACAGAGAGTGCAGAGAGACCGTGAGGATGAGGACGGGGCTGGGGAGAGAGAAGAGTCCAAAGAGCGGACGTGATCAAAGCATGCTTCTACAGAAATTTCAGTGAACCCACTAATGTACATAATTAATATGCATGAATAATACACAAGATGAAGAAAAAGGTTGTAATATGTATTCATGAAATACCAGTTGATTAAAATAAAATACTCAGAATGGAGTGGAATTCTTTCATTTCTGTAATATAAACTAATACTGTACATGACTTACTTCTTCAGCTACATTTTAGTAGGGAAGTGACTTTAAGGTTAAATTACTGGCATCAATTTCAAACCATTTGCCTCACCACAGAAAATGAGGCCTCCATCACACAAAACTTGAAGGTATAGGAACTATGAGGCCTATGTAGCCACAGGATGCAATACCTACTTCATTTATAAATTGATACTTTAACAGACAAATAGCATTATTCAGAATGATAAAAATAAGACCTGAGTTCTTAAAACTACAAACACTGTATAGTTTAATTGCAAACTATGCTTTTCAAAGTGAATGAACAAAAAGTGTACATTTTTCTGATTCCTATTCAATTTACTTCTCTGAAACCAAATAGTCATTGGCATCCTCACAAATTATATAAATGACAGTTTGATATTGAGAGGAAAACACATTAAACTAACCAATTTCTATCTTTCCCTCAAAATTACATTCCCACTTGTTTACATATAACACCAAGAAAGTTTTCAAGGTGATGTTTAAGCTCTCAGGAAGTTCTCAGGAAGATCAAGCAGTCCCCATGAGTATGTGAATGACAGTCTTGCTGGGCCATCCAGACAGTAACATTGCCGCCAAGAGGTGTGCCGTGGCTTTCACATTCCTGTACGTGACCTACCTTAGGGACCCCAGATGATGTTGGAGGAAGAAATGAGTGTTCACACTGCTCTAGGTATTTTTCTGAGTTTGTTTTCCCATACAGGAGAGTAACCACTAAACCCCTAGGGGGAAAAATAAGTATAGATTAAAAAAAAAAAAACACAGTATTTCTATACTTTATTATACTTTTACTGAATATGCTGATCAGACTTTATAAGTTACCATTTCTTAAAATTAAGTCTAGAAATTTAGAAAATCAAGGTTGACAAATTTTGTTAGGCTTTGAAGTTTAGAACAGCTAGCAATAGTGAATTATATAGTGTTTTTCGAAGTTGTACTGAAATAACTTTTATTTAAAAACTTCAGCTAGGCAGTGACAGTGCACACCTGTAATCCCAGCACTCGAAGGGCAGAGGCAGGTGGATCTCTATGAGACTGAAGCCAGCCAGGACTATGTAGAGAGACCCTGTCGTGAAAAACCAAAACCAAAACCAAACCAAGGGCAAAGGGGACGGAGTCAACACAGAAGGAGAGGGAGGGAAGAGGGTGAAATAACATGGATGATGTCTAAGAAGCTGTAAGAAATCATATCATTATTTATTTACCTAAAATGATATATCATACATTCCAGTCTCTGTGTGTGTGTGTGGGTGTATGTATGTGTGGGTGTGTATGTGTATATGAGTGTGCATATGTATGAGTATGTATATATAAGTGCATAAGTGTGTGTGTATTGTGTTTGTGTGTGTATGTATGTATGTGTACATGTGTGTTTGTGTATGTATATGTATCAGTGTATATGTGTGTATGAGTGTGCATGTGTATGAGTGTGGATATGTATGTGCATGAGTGTGTGTACTGTGTTTGTGTATGTATGTATGTAGGAGTGTGTGCATATGTGTGTGCATGTGTGAGTGTGCCTGTGTTTGAGTGTGTATGTATGTGTGTGTGTGTGTGTGTGTGTGTGTAGGAGTGTGTGTGTGTGTGTGTGTGTGTGCTTGTGTCTTCAGAATTCGCAGTACATATTACCTGTGGTATGGCAGATATTTTTACTAAGATTCAAGTTGGTCCTGTTTCAGTTTAATCTGATTATTAAAAGCACTTACAATAAAGTAATTATTTAAACTTGCATTCTTAAGAGCATGACTGATAAAATACTAATCTTAGCCTACAATGCAACAGTAAGAAAGCAAGTTCAAAGAACACTTGTAATTACAAACAACCGGTTAACACTTGTATCTATGATGTTTAAATAAAACTAGAAGCTACAATTGGCTGGAGAGATAGCCAAACCATTACAGGCTAAATGCACAGTCAAAATGTAGGGGCTACAGATGATTCAATAACCCAACTAGCCGGGAGTTGTGGTTCATGCCTTTAATCTCAGCACTTGAGAGGCAGGTAGATCTCTGAATATGAGGCCAGCCTTGTCTACAAAGTGAGTTCCAGGACAGCCAGAGCTGTTAAATAGAGAAAGCCTGTCCTGAAAAGCCAAAATAAATAGATAAATTGATAAAAATAATCTACCCAATATATACAACGAAATATTCTGAAATAATAATGTACTGACAATTTCCCATGTTTTTTTTTTAAAAAAATACATTGTGCTTTTCTCCCCAAAAGAATTTTTCTTAATATCTGTAAATAAAAGATTAGCTTTAACTGTCTATATCACCATCATTTTAGACAGATAAACTACAAAACTTTAACACTTGTTA
>CABHPQ010158859.1:31043-44632 GCA_902168405.1 Peromyscus aztecus
GAGCAAACAACTTTGAATTTATGATATGTCATCACTTGACTTTAAAAAGAATCTATTTTGTTGCTTAAATTTACAATACATTGAATGATACAAAGTTTCACTGAAGGGACAATCCGTCCTCATAATCAAGGCTACAAAAAGGGAAGATCTAATTCAGAAGATTATGAACTTGTTGACCAAAACTGAGCATTCTGCGGATGTCTGATGAGCTAATCCTCTCCAACTGGGTTACAGAAGAAACAAAGACCCTGAGGACAGGGCCCTCAGGAGGTTCAGCGGGGCCCATAGAGAATCACACTAATTCATGGCACAGCACTAGCCTGGAATTTCAGACTCCATCCTATGATTCTAAGCATTATCTAAAGAGGTTTTACTAACCTTACCACACCTTCCAAAAATCTATCTTTATCTAAAATTTTTATAGAATTCTAAGTATCCAAACCATTTTTGGAAGTTATTCCTTGATAAATTAGCAAATTCAGAAAGGGGTCAATAAAACTTGTAGTAACTGTAATGAGGAGACAGTCACCCTTCTGTCTCTCAAATCCGTCTGTAATTTATCGTTAAGAAATCCTGGTGGGGGTAGTGCACACCTTTAATTTCAGCACTCAGAGTGAGTTCCAGGACACCCAGGGTTACAGAGAAACCCTGTATAGGAGAAGGAAAAAGACAAAAAAGACAGAGAGAGATCTTGTCTACCATCCTGGAACTCTCATCTTTGTCTCTAAAGCTCAAATTTCCTCTCTTTTGGTGGTGGGAAATATTTTGAAATACTTTTCCTTCAGTCCTGACAAAGAGCTTAATTAATAAGTTAGAAGAATCTCTGTCTTTTAGATTCTAAAATTTAGAGACACATCTCTTTAAGAAAAAGAATCTTTCCAGTCAGTAGAAGCAGCCTTGACCCTGAGGGAAAGTACGACCGTTCAAGTCTGTGTAGCAGAGATCTCTTCCAGCTTTGGACCTGCATATTTGGTTTCAAACATTCTGTACCAATGTTTTCATTATCAATTAAGATATTCTGAACTCTGTGTCACCTGACTCCTGTGGTTGAAACAGATTTATTTAATTATTTCAGTACAAGATACTGTATCTAGACAATTAACTAAGAAAATATTGAACCTAACAAACTCTACAGTTTTGTGGAGTCTGTGACAGAATTGCTCAGTAATCACTAGTGTACTATCTAGAAAATGACCAAACATGACTTTCAAGCCTCCAGCCCGAAGGAGGTGCTGGGTAGTAGGTGTCATCGGAAGCCACCTCTTCAGTGTCTTATAGGCTCTTATGTCATTGTTGACATGTACAATAAGCCAAAGCACCTGAAACTCCAAGGTGTTTTGCTCAGAAAAACTGCTCAGAAACTCCTCCAAATGTTTGGAAGTTTCAAAAATATTTTCAAAAAGACATAGGAAGTGTACATCATACACTAATTACATAAAAATGGACTTTCTAAACATGCACGTCAACAACAAAATACTCATCCAGCTGAGCTGCACTGGACAGTGTTTCACAGGCATGCTACCATCTAGAGTCTCCTTATAATTCTAGTCTATACCAACTGTTCTGTATACAAAGCCATAATAAAGTGGCATGTCACCATCTAGAGTCTCCTTATAATTCTAGTCTATACCAACTGTTCTGTATACAAAGCCATAATAAAGTTTGGCTGGAACCTTCTTGGTAAAGGTTTATCAATTCAAATGAAATCTTAAACACTGCAAACCAGGTAACCATAAAGAGAAAACTATAAAAGCAAGTATTTATCTGAACTGTCTGGATCAAAGTAAAAACAATCAGAGGGTACCATTATTATTTGACATCTAATCAATGAACTAGTATCTTTTATAATGTAAAATTAGATGTGTTATCTCAGCTGATCATAATATCAAAATTTCATCTTTAGTCATTGAAACTTCATTTTTAAAGATAACCACAACCACATACAAATGGGAATCTTAATTTTACTTGTTTTTTTTAAACTTTAGTGAACAAAATTTGATAAAATAGCATTCATGTATAAATCACACTCTGAGTTCTCATTTTGTTTCAATTTTAACAAAATAACACATAAATTATAAAATCATCGTTGTGCATACTTACCCTCCCACAAAACAGAGGATATAAAATGCCAAATAAAATATTACAAAGGGTCCAAAGGTTACTAGAAAAAGGACAACGCCAAGGCTTCCCCATCCCCATATGGATAGACTGGCCTGAAATAAAGCAAAGGAACAAAAGGAGGGAGAAGTTAGTAAAAGCCAAAGAAAGAACTCTTCATATGAATCAGAAAAACTTTTAAGTTGTTTTTAATTTCTTCTTTTAAACACTAATGAGTTTAAATTTCTCTCTTTATACATTTATGGTATCATTACAGAATGTATTAAAATATTTACTTTTGGAAATGTCATATATCTTTGGATGTTTATTTCCAAGAAACAATACACAAGAGATTTACAGAGCTCATCAACAAATATTGAGAAAAAAAAAGTGATAAGAGATAGTTATACAAATTACTCAATGAGAAACTTGCATGAGAGATAAATTATAAAATAACTGAATATTTATATTTGCAAAAGCACAGAGAAAAGTTTGAGTATCAGTCATTATTAATAATACTTTAAAATTCAATCTCAAGAATTATAACACAAAGAAACATTTTAATTAAAATTTCAATGTACATAATCTATCTAACTGAAAATTATGGTATCTTTGTTTTATCTAAATGCTACACAGAAATTTATGAAAATGTACTTGAGAAAATTGCACCACCATAGCTAGCCACAAGTCTAACAAAGCATTCCCAAAGTTTCCGTCCTTAAAAAAGAGAAACTAGGACCGGGCGGTGGTGGCGCACGCCTTTAATCCCAGCACTCGGGAGGCAGAGCCAGGCGGATCTCTGTGAGTTTGAGGCCAGCCTGGGCTGCCAAGTGAGCTCCAGGAAAGGCGCAAAGCTACAGAGAAACCCTGTCTCGAAAAACCAAAAAAAAAAAAAAAGAGAGAGAGAGAAACTAGTCATCGAGAATCACCCTGTTCTATCTAGTAAAAGTATTCCTTTGTTAAGGAAGGGCAAACTGGATTTCAGCAATTTAAGTCATAATGAATAAATAAAGACATTCAATTCAAAAAGTTTCTCCATCAATTTGCTGTGTACTGTGATGTATACAAAGATGGTATTTGTCTCCTGTTATCAAGAAGCACAGAGAAGAATGTCTTATAAGACAAAACAATTAGACACTGAACCAAGGGAAAAAAAGGGCTAGAAAGCATTACAAGATGTTACACTAAACAGAATTAACGACAAAACCCAGACAATACGCACTATGGACTGTGAATGAAAGGGTTTATGCATTCATCCACCAGCCACTGACTGCTTCCTATGTGCTAAGCACAGTTCAAGGTGCTGATACAAAGCTCAGACTTGTCAAAGCAGCACAGCCTTCATGTTCATACACCGCCACAGCTTACACTTCACAGACAAGCGAGCACACAGTCCGTCAGCCGGGACAGCTCCTCCAGAGAAAACCACCAACTGTGACTGGTCAGCAGCTCTACTGACTGGAGAACACAGGAACAGAAAGCTTCCCCAGGACTTATTTAAGGGACAGTATTTCCATTTACTCATGTCTTCTTCTGTGCTCTTCATCAGTCTTTTTGCCATCACCACCACCCTGCTTCCAGGAGTAGCACAACTATTGCTCATTTTTATTTTTATTATCTGCATCCTGGCCATTGACACCTTTAACCAGAGCCAGAATGGCTGTTCATTAATTTTCTGTCCCATCTTCCCATTCTCTTCCTTGACTCAGATGGGAATAGTATTTCACTCACAGAAGTGGTCACCTGTCCTTCCTCCTAAGAACTCAAAGTAGGACAGTGACTGGAAATAAAGGAAAAAGCAGCCTGGTACCTCTGATCATCACTGAGCTTGGCATATAACACCTACACCTCACCACAGTACCACCCGATGCCCAGCAACGGCACACAGCACCTACACCTCACCGCAGTACCACCCAATGCCCAGCAACAGCACACAGTACCTACACCTCACCACAGTACCGCCCGATGCCCAGCAACAAAACACATTGTTTCCCAAGGTCCCCCCAAACTCTGTTCACAACCTCCACCGGGAGCTCTGATAAGCTCTCCAGAAAGGTGAGAGCAGACAAAGTCCAGGCACTACCCAGCCCACCTTCTCTAATGCAATCTGACTTCATGTTAGCAGTATTACCCCTTCTGTTTATAGATTTATGCTTGCTCATTCCAGAGCTCAATAACTTGTTGATTAACGACATCCATGCATTTTTAAAACAGTGAAATGGCTGTCACGGGACAAAAAGGAGCCTGTAACTGGAGGACAGGAGAGCCTTCACTCATACTTCTTTACCAGGTTATTTGGTTCTAATTATAGAAATCTATTCAGTCTTACGTTTGAATTAGATCTTCCTCAATTAAGCAAACTTCAAGGAGCTGGCAAGATGGTTCAGTGATAAACGTTCCTGCTGCCAAGCCTGAGGACCTGAGTTTTATCCTGGGACGCACAAGCAAGAAAGAACCAACTCACACAAGCTGCCCTCTCCACATGCATGCTGTGGCATGTTTGTACACACACAAAACAAAGAATGAATGAGTGGACAGATAAAAATGCAGTATCTGATTTTTTAAAATAAATTTTCAAAGAAGTAATCACAATTAATTGATAAGACTATACTCGAGACTGGCTGCAAACTAGCTCCATGTATAGTCCAGGCTGGCTCAAACTCTGAACAATCCTCTTGCTTAGCCAACTGAGGGATGGAATTACAGGTAAGTGTGCAGCACTATGCCCTCAAGTTTTGATTCTTCCAGGTCTCTAACTTCTCCTTTGAAAGACAGCAAATCATTAAAAAAAAAAAAAAAAAAAAAAAAAAAAAAAAAGCCTTCTCATTCATTTAAACAAATTTTGAGAATCACTATAATGTACAAAATTCCGCCGGGCGTTGGTGGCGCACGCCTTTAATCCCAGCACTCGGGAGGCAGAGCCAGGCCGATCTCTGTGAGTTCGAGGCCAGCCTGGGCTACCAAGTGAGCTCCAGGAAAGGCGCAAAGCTACACAGAGAAACCCTGTCTCGAAAAACAAAAACAAAAACAAAAACAAAAAAATTCCAGCTATTTAATAGTAAACCAATGATACTATATACACATAAAAAGTCTACAAAGCAATGCTTTGCTTAAATAAGGAGAGAAGTTTGGTCTTGTTTTTGTGTGTTTGTGTGTATACTTGGATCTCCCCCCTCTGCCCCCACACTTCTTATACCCTAGACTATCACTGTGCAGAACTGTAACCCCAGACCCAGGGAAAATTTAAAACCCTAGAGATTAAGAGAATTAAGCATGTCCAATTAAGTCAGTCAAGTGATCATTTGCTTCGGTGTTAATCACTTACAACTATCTGAGAATTTCCAATTAAAAATTTCTTATTAAAACATCAGAACAGAGCATTGTCCACAAAAGACTTTCACTGAATATTTTATCTAATGCTAGCTAAAATTTTAATTCTAATTATTTCCTAAAATGATCAAGGATAATGAAATTTAGGATAATTTTGTACTATGTCAAAAACCTTCACAAATTCAGACAAGTATTACCTAAAAATTAACTAAAGTGAATGCCAGAAAATAGAAATAAATCTACAGGGCTCATTTACATTAAAATAATCCTTAATATTTTCCCTTTTTTGTTTTCTGCTAAACACAGAAGTCAACCCTGAAGTGTCTTTGCTGGTTTATCTAGGAACCACTCATAGCTCTAAGCTGGAAACCTTTGAGGTCATCCATGGCTTCTCAAGCTTCAAGTACCTACGCTTCGACTCACAGCATGGGAGCTGAGGCAGGCCCCAGTGTTTTTCCAAAACTGTCAGATGGTTTAGACTTTAGACCCAAGGAGATTATATAGTTACAAATCTTCCTAAATTTAGTCTCCTCTAAAATTTAAAAGGTTCTGGAAATCAAAACTGTACTAAGCACTCTACATACTACTTCATTTATTCCTTGGAATAACCTAGAAAATAGTGAAGTAGATACATATACTGCTAAAAAAAAATTTATGGGCTCCAGAGTTAAATGACCTAAGTTCAAATTTCAACTTCACTATTGATTAGCTGTGTAATCATCACATGCTTTCATTTCCCCATCCAGGTTACACTGTTACTGTGAGGAACAAATGAGTCTGTGCTCCACTGGTCAATTTTAATGCAATCATTCTTATTCTTTCTAGTTTAACAATATGAGTGGTGGTAAATTTGCCCAGCACATAGGAAATCATGGAAATGATCCCAGCACAGTTCACAAACAGGTGAGGTGGTATACACCTGTAATCCCAGCATTCCAGACATGAAAGCAGGAAGGTCCAAGTTCAAAGTCACCCTCAGCTACAGTGAGTTCAAGGACAAACTGGGCTACATGAGGCCATGTTTCATTTTTAAAAGAAAGTGTGACACGCATATATATTATTTTTATGGGTGTTTTGCATCCATGTGCATCATATTTGTGTCTGGTGTCCACAGAGACCAGAAGAGGGTGTCAGATCCCCTGGAACTGGAGCTACAGACAGTTATGAGCTGCCATGTGGGTACTAGGAATCAAACCCAGGTCCTCTGCAAGGGCAGCCAGTGCTCTTAACTTCTGAGCCATCTCTCCAGCCCCCAAGTACATTTTAATACATTATATGGAAGAGGGTAACCAAACAGATAGGGCCAAGAATCTTAAAATTTATACAAATTCAATGCCAACCTTAAATTATATATAGTTCAACAACCAAAACAGCCCTAAAAATGGCACTACCAAAAGCCTAGTCTGTATTCCTCCAACCTTATTTTATCTGTAGTAAGCTGGAAGCTATTCTCTAGGGATTCAAATTGAATGTTATCTTGACAAGAGACCCAAGCTTCACTTAAGATTATAATGTAATCAAGGTCTGGTATATACAGGCCAGTTCACTAAATATTAATCCATTCACCAGCTAAAAGGAAAAACAGAGGCTAGAGGAGAGAAAATAAGGGACAGAATATGGAGACAAAGTATGAAAAGAGATCCTACATGGAAGTGCTCCTCTTCACCTGACCATATGGCTTCAAGCATCACACAGTCCTGCCAGGACAACCCATGCCAACACTCCCCAGCTCCATCCACCTCCTCCCCGGGGAAGAACACATAAAAATAGCAGCGATCTCTCAGCTAACTCCACATACTCTGGCACAACCTACCTAACTGCTATGCTTTTCGGGGGCAGCCACACAAGCATCTTAGGTACTGATACCGAGTTAACAGCCAACCTTCTCTTCCCATGATCAGTAACAGAAGGACAAATATCCTCTTTCATTGTCCCCATTCAAGGTACCTAGTGGACCTCTGGAAGGATGCCTAAAGATGGTGACTTGGTACCAAGTTTTAGATACCGCTGTGGAGTAGGCAGGGACAGAAGACCGTGAGGACAGACATTTTGGTCAGGTACTTTCGTCTGAATACCCTTGGATTTTCTCCTTCCCAACTGGAGGGTAATCACAATAAGTAAGTTATACCTTATACATACATTTTGGTTCTTTGGTAATAGAACTACTTCCTTTATACACTTCTAAGACAATTACTTTCATATATGTAGATGACTTCCAAATCTTTAATATTTTTATTAAAAAGGAGTGACAATAAATGATCTCTCACAAGCTAAGAGGACTCCAAGAATCTAATAATAAAGAAAATATGAAAAACCGAGCTGCTATGAATCAGTGGGTTTTTAAAAATGCATTTATTATTGCTGTGTGTATACCAGATGTGCCCATGCACAGGGTCAGAGGACACTCTGTGCAGGGGGCACTTTTCTTCCACCTTTGCATGGGTTCTGGGTATAAACTCAAGTTTGTACAGCAGTACCTTTACCCACTGAGCATCAGATCTGCTCAAATTCTGTGTTTTTAAAACTAGAGTCTATCAGTTCTAGAATACCTACACCAAGTGTAAAGTTATAGCAGGTAAACCATACTGTATATTATTCATTCAGGATACAAACTAGGTTAGGCTTCATTCTTCTTCCTTGCTACCACAATGTAAGCGGTGGAATCAACAAATTAGGGAGGGACCAGAAGCAACTACAGTATTAAAATTAAATTAGAAAATCACATTTCCTGAATGCTTTCTGCTGCAGAAAGAATATTAAAACTACATAAAATGCTTATGGGGGTGTATAGAAATAAACAATCCTGACAGACTTCCCACAAATACTCTTTAAGTCAAAAATGCAAAACTGTTTGCTACAATTCTCTGGACTTCTGACAAGAGGCTTAACAGACAGTGGGTACAAAACACACTGACCAGGAAACTACTAGAAACCTGGCCGGCGGTGGTGGCGCACGCCTTTAATCCCAGTAATCGAGAGGCAGAGCCAGGCGGATCTCTGTGAGTTCGAGGCCAGCCTGGTCTACAGAGCGTGATCCAGGTCAGGCACCAAAACTACACAGGGAAACCCTGTCTCAAAAAAAAAAACAAAAAATAAATAAATAAAAAGAAACTACTAGAAACCTATTTCTCTATCATAATAATAACTGTCAATAAAGACTTTTTAAAATAAATTTTAACACTCAAAGATTTTTTCAAAATAAATTTGAGGGCTAGAGAGATGGTTCAAGGGTTAAAGGCACTAGATCTTCCAGAGGATCTGTGTTCAAGGGTTCGATTCCCAGCTCCAATACAGTGACTCACAAGCATCTATAACTAATTCCAGGGAATCTGACACCTCTGTGTAGCATGAACCTTAATAGGTCTTATTAATAAAAACAAATCCGAGGCCAGGTATTGGGGTGAATGCTGGAAGATCAGAGAAATAGAACAGGCCACAGCCACCTCACCTTGCCAATTCCTCAGCTGATCCTGTTTCTTCAGACTGGAAGCCTCTGTGTCCTCATTCAGAATGGATCTCAGCTGAACTGCTTCTCGAAAGCCTGAAAGCTTAACCTGCCTACTTCCTGGTCTTCATGCCTTATATACCTTTCTGCTCTCTGCCATCACTTCCTGGGATTAAAGGCTCACTTTCTGGGATTAAAGGCGTGGGTCACCATGCCTGGCTATTTCCAGTGTGGCTTTAAACTCACAGAGATCCAGATGGATCTCTGCCTCCCAAGTTATTGATAGGATTAAAGGTGTGTGTGCCACTATTTTCTGGCCTCTGAAATCTAATGGCTGTTCTGTTCTCTGACCCCAGATAAGTTTATTAGGGTGCACAATATTTTGGGGAACACAATATCACCACACCTCTGGCTTCCCTGAACATCAGACATGCAAATGGTGCACGGACATATATATACAAGCAAAACACCCACATAAAAAAGTAAATACAGTTTTTAAATTTTTACTTAATGTGCAACAGTGTTTTGCCTGCATGTATGTCTGTGTGAGGGTGTCAGATCCCCTCAAACTGGAGTTACAGACAGTTGTGAGTTGCCATGCGGGTGCGGGGAATTGAACCCAGATCCTCTGAAAGAGCAGCCAGTGCTCTGAACTGCAGAGCTATCTCTCCAGCCCCATAATTTTTTTTAAAAGACTAAGTTTTTAACACTCTCCAAAGAAACAAAACACACACACATAAAAAATGATGACGCCCTCACCTCTATGTTATGTCACAAACATTAGTAGATGTTACTAAAAAAATGCTTACTTAGTGGCGGGGTGCTAACCTTCTGACAGATTTTCATTATTTAGAAAACATGTTGCTATTTATAAACATTTCCTTTTGCCAGATTAAGGTCGAATTTAGATTCTTTTAGTTAACACTGATGTATATCTCATATAAAAAATTCTCTTAAAAATAACTGAAAGGAAAAATGTAAATATTCCAAGGAATAAGACACTTAAATCTCCAGTGTGAGTTAACTATGTGAGTTAACAGAATCCATTATACCAAATGAGATGATGATGATAATGATAATAATGACAATGATAATTGATCTTATTTTGAATTAACTATCTCTATCAGCATATTTATTCTAATTATTTTCCCTAAATAAATTGTATACTCATAAAACACGCACCGCCATCAGTCATCTAAAAAGAGAAACTTACAACTGCTCCTTCTCTACAGGTCATGATAGACGGGTTCTGTCGGTGGGATGCAGGGGCTAATCTCAAGACAACGTCCTGTTCTACAGATAAGACCTGGGACAGTGTCAATATTTTACACACTTATGAAAACCACACTCAAGGACAATAATCACATATAGAGAAACTCCCTCTGGTGTTTTCACAGCATGGTACACTGATGATGATCTTTAGTGGAAAAATATCCTAAGAATGGCAACCAAAACACTTCTATCTTTTGAAAGAGCCTTTAAGTATTTTATCTTTCAGTAAAAAGCCATGCTGGCAGGTCCAACAAAATACATCAAGACTACTTAGAAGAATGTCTGACTCGGAGTCTAGGGCAGAAATATTTTTAGACTCTTCAAAAACCAGAAAGTTACTGAAGATACATGGAGAGGACTCAGGAGGCAAGCTGAAGAGCCCCCTGGCCCACCAATGGCACAATTAGAGCATTGGCTGTGGTGATTGGATCCCAGTGATCTGGATCCCAGTGATCTCTTCTGAACTGGCAAACAATCCTGTCACTATTCTTAAAGAATAGTAACAATTTACAAAAAAAAATTATGGGGCAGGAGAGAGTTAAACAACCATCAAGGCAATCAATGTTGACGAAAATACAGGTTTTTAAGAAATATTTCAGATAACGATGGATGTACTGTAATTCTTAATGAATTACATGTCTAGCAATAATCTAGCTGTTAACCCTTGGGAGAAAAAGCAGAAACAGATGCCTTGTGGAATAAAGCTATACAGATATCACTATCTGTGAAAAGGTGTTACCAGGGGAAAAAGTAAAATCAAACCTGAACCTTACTTTAAAAATGCAGAAAACTGAGAAATGTTACAGATGCCATGGAGATGAATTCAAAAGAGGCAAAAATGGAAGAAAACAAACCATTTCTTCAGCAACTGAAGCTCACGGGAAAAAGAATGACAATGGACTGAAGAGCAATTTGTCGATTAAATCAGCAATGTGCTGACATGCCTCAGATAATCTTAAACAAGCACAGTGGAAGAAGGAAGAGAAAGAAACACGAATCTGGGAGTTCCAGGCATTGTTAGAATGATGATATTAATAAATTACTACTTATTTTAGTTAGTATAATGATATTACAGTTGTTTTACCAAAAGAAATTTTTAATGTATTTTCAAGATGAAATCAAACACCTAGAATTTTCTTCAAGATGATCTTCAAGGTTCTGAGTGGAGAAAAGGTAAAAGGAAGCAGCTACAACAGGCCCTGGCTGACAAGTGCCTAAGCTGGCCTGAGCTCAGGGTGCTCAGCACACTATTTTTTCCTACTTTTCTGTTTAAAATCTTTCACTGAAACATTTTTAAAACACAACAATCATAACACTCATTTGGACAATTAAGTACACTTTTTCTCAAGTAACCACTGCAGGGAAATAAATATGCTGCATCTTTACAGCCCAGGAAACTCAATTTGGGTTAGACATTTCCTATGATTACTTAATAGTGGTGCAACATACACGAAGCTATTCAACTAAGAAAAAGATGATTTTAAATGCAGAACGGTTGGGCATAGTGGTGCACACCTTTAATCCCAGCACCTGGGAGGCAGAGGCAGGGAGATCTCTGGGCAGCCTGGTCTACAGAGTGAGTTCCAGGACATCCAGGGCTACACAGAGAAACCCTGTGTGGAAAACCAAATAATAATAATAATAATAATAATAATAATAATAACAACAATAATAATGGCTGAGTACTGAGTTCTAATATCTTGTTTTATGTACAAGAAAGTAGACATTTCATCTAAAAACTACTGTCTTTCAAAAGATTGTTTTGGAGGTTTCAGACTGATTCTACAATAATTGGTTAGGTATGTGTCAAGCCTTAATGTTGAAAGTATAATCAAATAGCTTTTGCTTGCAAGGGAAAGAGACTGAAAATATAAACTTAGCATGCTAGATTGTGCCAGAATCTCGGCATTCGGCAGCTGGACGCAGAAAGTTCTAGAGTTCACAGCCTGCCTGTTCTATGGTAAAAAGGAAGATCAGGAGAGGCAGCCGGACTTCTCAGTGCGCTAAAGTACTTGTTGCACAAGCTTGGCTACTCACACAGGAGAGAACCTACCCCAAGTGTCCTCTAACCCTCCCACGCACTGTGACACACATACACACCATACACAGCGAGGAATTTTGTAAACTGATCTATCTATTCTTCTTTCATATACTACATCCTGACCACAGCTTCCCTCCCTCCACTCCTCCCAGGCCCTTCCCTCCCTCCACTCCTCCTCCTCCCCCTTCAAAAAAGAGCAGGCCTCCCAGGGATATCAACCAAACATGGAATAACCAGTTACAGTAAGGCTGGACAAGGAAACCCAGTAGGAGGAAGAGTCCAAAAAGCAGGCACAAGGGTCACCTTGTAGCAACACAAAAAGTGCCACAAATTGAATGAGGAATCGGTTTTTAAGAAGAGTTAGTGCTTCCAGACCTGAAGCAGTTCTCAAATTCCTTTTCAACTGTCTTCAAAGGGCAGTTTCAGGGGCTGGGAATGTGTCTCAGAATAGAGTGCATGCCTAGTACACACGAGAAAGGCCACAGACTCAATTCCCAGTACCAAAAATAAAGCTGAAACAACACAAAAGACACTTTTGCAGTATGATCAAAAAAAAATATTAGTTTTGTTTTGCTAAATGAACATGTTGCCAAACTGCCTTCTAAACATTTATGCTTATACACAGAGTCATTCTGCTCCCCATCTTAGCCAGAGAAGCTTCTTGGTGCAGTGGGCAGCAGTTAGAGCAGTGACTCACGAACGGTTAGAGCACCGACAGTAAGTTAGTGCTCTGGCTCAGCCCTAAACAGGACATGGATACAACACCCTATGCACCCAGGCAAGGCTCCCAGAGCATCACAGAAGGGGGCAGAAGTAATGGAAGAGCCAGAAGATGGAAGAAGTGCTGGGTGAAAGGCTGCATGCTAGACATGGCACGGCCCCCACCCTCAAAGCCTCCCTGCAGGGCCTGTTCCTGCACAAGACAAGCCACCAGACAAGTCAGCATCACAGCAGGCTGACCAGCAGGTTACAGAAAGAGAAGAGAAGACATAGAACATGAAGGTGAGAGGAGGCGTTCAGAGTGTCTGAGGGAGTGGAAAAGGGAACTGGAGGTGGTATGACCGAAATATATCAAAGGATAAATAAAAGATAAGGAAAAAAACAATCTCTTTCCAGGAATTCAGCCCATCTCCTATCCACTACTGTCAAGAATATTTCAAAATATCATAGTAGATGATGCTGGCTTGTGTTTATTACAAAGAATTTAAAAACTGAGAAAGTTGGTCCATTTCATTTTTCCAACATATAAGTTTTCTTCCCTTATATTCTAATTTCTAAATAAATATTTAAAAGCCATTACAGATTGATGTTTCTGGCTTTTCTCAAAAAAGAAAGAGAGATAGGGAGGGAGAGAGGGAGGGAGGGAGAAAGGGAGGGAGGGAGGGAGGGAGGGAGGGAGGGAGG
>CABHPQ010158860.1:0-19984 GCA_902168405.1 Peromyscus aztecus
TGTTTTTTGAATAGGACTTTGTCACCAAAAAAACCCCCCAAAAAACCCAAAAAAACAAAAACCCTTAACAACCAAATAAAAAGGAAGGTTATTTAATCTGTCTTGATTTCACACAGTTTGAAAAATTAGAATATTTTTTTCTGTTTTAAATTTTTTCCCATCCAATGACAGTTTTAAAAGGTTTTTACATTTATTTTATGTGTGAGTATCTTTACTGCATGTATGTATATGCACCTCATGTGTGATTAGTACCCTTGGAAGTCAGAAAGAGAGAGGACATTGGATCCCCTGGATCTGGAGTTGCAGACTGTGGTGAACTACCATGTAGGTGTTAGGAATCAAACCCAGGTCTTCTGTAAGAGCAACACATGCTCTTAACCACTGAGCCATCTCTCCAACCTCCACGACTTAAAGAAATAAGTGTGTATGTGTGTGTGTGTGTGTGTGTGTGTGTGTGTGTGTGTGTGTGTGTACATGCATAAACCACGGCATATTTGTGGAGGTTGGAAGTCAATATGGGACTTGGTTCTCTCCCATCATGTAGGGCCCAGAAATTGAACTCAAGGCTCTATTTACATGCTGAGCCATCTCAACAGCCCTAGTTCGCTGCTTCGTAAAGTAATTTCTTAATATATTTAGGTCACAAGAGTCTCAGCCCTCCTCTCTGTCCCCCTGGAATAGCCCCAATTACTCTCACTTTGCCTACCGAGCCTATTTTCACTGTTGTAAGTGTTTGAATTTCTCTCTGAATCCTCCCTGAAAGCCGAGATTGCATTTCAGTACAATGGCGGCTTCCCTTGTCAGAGGAATGTTGCTTTGGGGATTTTTTTCTTTTACTGTTCTGCACTGGCAGTCTGCTGAGCTGCAGTGTCTGGTTTCCCCTCGTAGGACCTTGCTAAGAAGTACTCTGACCGACTAGAGTGCTGTGAAAATGAAGTGGAGAACATAATAGAGGAGATCCGTCGCAAAGCCATTGAGCGCGGTACAGGGAATGAACACTTCCGAACAACTGGGATTGCCACAATTGAGGTGTTTCTGCCTCCAAGACTCCGGAAAGTGAGTAACTGCCCAGGGCGCATTGAGACCAGCTTGGTGCTGTGATCAGGTTTTGTTGTGGGTTTGTTTGGTTTGGTTTTGTAAATCTACAAGCAGAGTGCTTAAGGAACTCCGCATGTTGAATGATTGATGATGCAGACTTATCCTGGGAGATTTAAGGTAGGCTTGTTCAAAGCATCAGTCACAGAAGTGGGGCATGGTAGTGCACATTGTAATCTCAGCACTTGGGAGGCAGAGGCAGGAGGATCCTAGAAGTTCAGGGTTATCCTCAGCTGCATAGTGAGTTCAAGACCAGTTCAGGCTGCATGAAAAACATGCCTTAAAAAACAAAAACACTGTCACATGGGCCAGTGAGATGACTTAGCAGGTAAAGACTCTTATCATCAAGCCTAATGACAGGGGTGTATTCCTCAGAACCGAAATGGTAGAAGGAGAACTGACTCCTACAGGTTGTCTTACGATCACAAGTGCTCTGTGGTGTGACTGTGCTGAATAAATAAATGTCATTTTAAAAATGAAAACAAACCCTCATGTACAGAGCTGTATGTTAAGTTTGTACCCTTTCTAGTTTAATGCTTACAGATACTGACAAGTAGGGCTAGAGAGATGGCTCAGAGGTTAAGAGCACTGGCTGTTCTTCCAGAGGACCCGGGTTCAGTTCTCAGCACCCACAGTACAGCTCCCAGCCATCTGTAACTCCAGCCCCAGGTGGCCCAGTGCCCCTCCTGTAGCTTCCTTGGGCATTGCACACACATGGTGCACAGACATACATGCCAGCAAACACCTATACATGTAAAATAAACATGAAGGGAAATAAATGTCAAGAAGTCAAAGTAGACAGCAGGTTTTAGAACCCTATGTAGTAGGACTCTCTCTGCAGGAGCTCATCTTCTCCTATTCTGATGGAGGGCAGGGGGTAGTCAGCTGAGTGCTGAACAGGGCTGAACTGACCTGAGTGTATAGCCCCCTTGTCGCAGGGCCTCATCCTCAGGTAGTACATGTCTGGCATGTTTTCCTGGCAAGCACTTTGCAGCCCTTCTCAGAACCAAACAATGTTGACCATTCTCAGAAGTGAAAGTGGGTACTTCAAAATTTGTACATGGGCAGGTGAGATGGCTCAGCAGTTAAAATGCTTGCCAGAGCCCAGGCGATGATGGCGCATGCCTTTAATCCCAGCACTCAGGAGGCAGAGCCAGGCGATCTCTGTGAGTTCGAGGCCAGCCTGGTCTACAGAGCTAGCTCCAGGACAGGCACCAAAACCACACAGGGAAACCCTGTCTCGGAAAAAAAAATGCTTGCCAGAAAGCCTGATGACTTCGTTGTGATTCCCTGGTAGTCGCATAAAGGCAGAGAGAGACCTGATATCACAAACTTGTCCTCTGACCTCCACATGTGTGCCATGGCACACCCACATGTCCCCTCTGCCCCATCATAACAGACACACACACACACACACACACTTTTTTTAAAGCAAGAAAAAACAAAACACTTGTCTAAGGGACTGGAGATGTGGCTCATGTCAGTAAAAGTGCCTGCCGTGCAAGCATGGGGACCTGAGTTCTGACCCTAGAATCCACGTAAAAAGCCGGGTATGTGAGGGCTCCTGGAACCCCAGCCCTGGGTGGGACAGGCTTACAGGGATGTGCATGGATCCCTGAAGCTCATTAGCCAGTGAATCAATGACTCTATTGAAGTAAAAAAAAAAAAAAAAGTAAAAAAAAAGAACTGTGAGTCCAAGGCTAGCCTGGTCTACAAATGCAAGTTCAGGACAGTCAGGGCTACACAGAGAAACCCTGTCTGGGGGGGGGAGGGGGGAAGGAAGGAAGAAGAAAAGAAAGAAAAGGCAGAAAGTAATCAAGACACCTCCGGATTCCACACATGTCACACATGCACATCCACAATAACAAGTACAACCACCACACACCAAATACTATAAGAATAAACTGACTGGTGAGCATTCCCAGTAGCACCACTCATAATGGCTAAGGTAGAGACAGCCTAACTTCTTCCATCAGTGGGTGTGTGGATAAACAGATACACCCACACCACAGAAGACAGCTGGTGCTACAGATACACAATACTAATAGTTTATAATATGAGCAAACCTCAGGAACATGCAAAAAAGGCCTGATGCTATGTGGTCCTGCTTCTGTGAAGTATCCAAAACAGACAACTTTGTAGACAGAAAATAAATGGTTGCAAGGCTGGGAAGTAGAGGGATGGGGTGTAGGGCATGGTGCCTGGTAACGGATGGTGAGTGGGAATGTTCAGAAATTCCACTAAACATTTTCTTCTCTTAAGATTTTATTTTTAGGGGGCTGGAGAGATGGTTCAGAGGTTAAGAGCACTGCCTACTGTTCCAGAGGTCCTGAGTTCAATTCCCAGCAACCACGTGGTGGCTCACAGCCATCTGTAATGAGATCTGGTGCCCTCTTCTGGCCTGCAGGCATACATAGAGGCAGAATGTTGTACACATAATAAATAAATAATCTTTTTAAAAAGAGATTTTACTTTTAATTATATGTAAATATGTGTCTCTGGGCTTGTGCATGTAAATGGTCTGTGCTGGACTGTGTTCAACATGCTTCCCTGTACAGGCAGTACTTTGGTACTTAAGTGGAACCCCGAGTTCACATCCTCTGACAGCACCTCACAACCTCACATGCAGGGTAGCAGTTCAAAGAAGTGTCACACTCAAGTGCATTTTGTTTTGTGTCATTTTGCAGCAGGACAAGAAAAGCTTGTTGGAGACCCGCTTGCATGTTACTGGTAGAGACCTGAGGTCTAAGTGAGTATCTGAGCTACATCTCCCAACAGGCCTGCTCCTCTTACCCTGGTTCATTGAATGCTCTCAAGCTGTCTTGTAAGCTAGCCCATCCTCCCCTTATAGCCAAAGAAATGAAACCTGGAAGGTGGGACAAGAAAGAGGTTTTGCTGGGCTCACCCTGCTGAATAAAAGGCAACATGGCTGCCTGGGTGAGGCCTGCTCATGGGAGCTTCTTGGATGCAGTACAGCTTTCAGAGGGTTGCAGCTTGGGGCCCACAGAGGAGGTGCCCAACTTGTACCTGAGTGAGTGGCTGAGGAATGGGAGGAGCCATCCTTGCACTGAGCAGAGCCTGTGTTTTATAATTCCATTTTTTTTAGCACTGATCACTTGCTGTGACCTTCAGCAAAGGCCAGCCAACCCAGGTGTTCTTTAGCTGATTGTCTCATTTCTTTAGCTTCCATCAGGGGTACTGGAGAATGAGGAAGCATCACTCATTCAATGCCCACAAGCAGACAGTGGTATAGAATAGCCCTAGTTACAGGGTTCTCAGAGGATGCTGGGTAGTATGGCAAGGATGGTTTTTGACACCTGCTCAGATGGACAACCCTGTAGTCCTCAACTTGGAAACAAGTTTAGAAAGGGCTTGGCTCACGGCTCCCAGCAGCTGCTCACTGTACCAGCTTTATTGTAAAGTCATGCTTACTGGTCAGTAGGTGGAAAGCCTGGTTGTTTCTGAGTAAAAAGATAGAAAGTGGCCATCATGATCCAAGTCTTCATAGTAGGTAACAAATAACAAATTTTCTTTCCTGCAACTAATATTGTGTTTACTTTATAGAATAGCTGAAACTTTTGGATTTCAAGAAAATTACATCAAGATCGTAATAAATAAGAAACAGCTTCAACTAGGTATGTCATAGCAAAGAATGCATCTGATATATAAGTAGTTCCTTTCCATTTTTTTGTATTTTTTTTCTTGCTTTTCCTCTATTGAAAACTTCCTGGCTTTGTTGCATTTATTATCCAAAACCAATTATGTTAAAAGTTTACCATAATGAAAATGTAAAGTAGAAAAGAACATTCTAGTAAATATTCACTGGCTTGCTCTGGCTAGTGGGGAAGAAAGACGTTCATTTCAGTGACATAGAATGTTCCAGAATGAAAGTCTGTACTGAGAGGAGGGTCTGGGTTACTCAAAGTTCTCTCTGGGAAGAGAGATGTCCCTGAGAGAGACAGATGGACAAGGCCATATTGGAGCACTCCATTAACAGCCAAGGGAACTGAATGTGGGGTGGAGGCCGTTCTGACTGGGGAGAGCAAATGGACCCTGTGAGTCTTCTAGCAGTGAATCTCAGCCAGGGAAAATTTCACCATCCAGGTGACAGTTGACTTAGTGAGGAGACAGTTTTGATGATAATTAGTTGGGGGTGAGGGCTGCACTCCTATCATTTACTGAGTCCAGATCAGAGTTGTTGCTCAATGCCAGACAGTCCCCACGAAAGCCACCTGTCACAGACTTCTGCCCAAGATGTTGAGTGCTGTTGAGAAGTCTGTGGAAATGAGCCTTGTTTAATATGGAGTTCGTCCTCGAGAAACGGAAGCCACTGATACTCCAGAGTGGCACACAAGGGCATGTGTGACTTACAGACCAGTGGCTGCAATCTGTAGGAGGCATGAGTGGAACCAGAGACATTAGCTCTTTAGCAGCTCAGGTGGTTCACGAGATCTCATAGATCTCTGGGAAGAGTCCCTGGAGCCTCAGGAACCTAAGTTCATATCTCTCTCTCTCTCTCTCTCTCTCTCTCTCTCTCTCTCTCTCTCTCTCTCTCTCTCAGCTTTTCAAGACAGGTTTCTCTGTAGTCCTGGCTGTCCTGGATCTCGCTCTGTAGATCAAGCTATCCTCAAACTCAGAGGTCCCCTGCTTCTGCCTCCAGAGTGCTGGATTAAAGACGTGCACCACCACCTCCCATCTAGGTTTCACATTTCTAAACATTGTCCTTCATAGTCTGTCAGCACCTCCAGTTGTTTCCCTTGTATATTCACATGTCACGGCTACCTTTTCGCTGACACCCCATCCCTCTGTTCTGCTCATCACTGGACAGAAAGTTTAATTTTGATGGTGTCAAAACCATTGCTTAGTTAGATTTTGTGTTTGTTGAAGAAATTCTTCCTAAGCCCAGAACCGTAAGGGTATTCTCCACTTGTACACCGACATCTTCCTTCATCCTGAAGGCTGAGGATCAGCTTGGGTCCCATCCAGTGTCTAACAGCAGGAAGACACTTGATGTTGACCTGTGACCTTTACACCCAGCGTACATCTAGTCAGGTGGGCACGCCTTTAATCCCAGCACTCAGGGGTCAGAGGCAGGCAGATCTCTGAGTTCAAGGCCAGCCTGTCTACAGAGTGAGTTCCAGGACAGCCAGGCCTACACAAACTGTCTCGAAAACAATAACAAAATCTATTTAGGGGACTTCCTCCCTTGCCACCTCCTTTTCCCAGGTGGATCTTGATTTTTGTATTTGAATATTAAAATGGTTGTTGTTTCTAAAAAAGAAACACAGGAAGGGGAAACACTGCAGAAGGGTACAAAGAACAGAATTGGGGGCTGGAGAGATGGCTTAGTGGTTAAGAGCACTGGCTGTTGTTTCAGAGGTCCTGAGTTCAATTCCCAGCAACCACATGGTGGCTCACAACCATCTGTAGTGAGATCTGGTACCTTCTTCTCGCCTGCAGGCATGCATGCAGACAGAACACTGTATACATAATAAATGAATAAAAAAAAATTAAAAAATATTTTAAAAAGAAGAACAGAAGTGCAGGAAGGAGGCACCCTCCTGAAATAGCAGCACTTACCAGTGGTTAGACACTAGAGGGGACCCAAGCTGATCCTCAGCCTTTGGGATGAAGGAAGATGGTGGTACCTATTTGTGGACTTACCTCTCTTCTTTTGTCTATGTGTATTTCAACATCATGTTTTTAAAACTTTTTTAGGTTTTTTTATTTATGTATATGAGTGTTCTGTCCTCCTGTGTGGCAGGGTCCTGTGCTGTTGTTCCCTTTGGGGGAGAAAGCCAAACAGGCACAGTGTCAATGACACAGACTCTGGGAGAATGTTGAAATAAGAAGTTCAGTTTATTCAGGAAGAGGCAAGCCTTATATACCCTCTACCCTGCCCTGGGGAAAAGTCTGATGAATACGCATCTACTGGTGTGACATGGCTGCCTTTCATTGGTCTGGGTCATCTCAGATCATGTCTCAGCTACTGTTGCTAAGGCCTTTAGGGAGACCCAGGTTGGCTCTCAGAAAATATCTTATTACTGGTTTGGGCCGGCTGACCCTCAAGTCTGTTAAGGATGAGTTATCCCACACTCCTGTAGGTCTGCAGACAGAAGAGGGCATCAGATCCCATTATAGATGGTTGTGAGCCACCATGTGGGTGCTAGGAATTGAACTCAGGACCTTGGGAAGAGCAGCTAGTGCTCTAACCACTGAGCAACCTATCCTCCCTCAATATCATTTTTACTAGGTTTGTCTACAGTGTTTGGCTAGCCTATTCACTGGACCGGCTATTCCCCTTTGTTCTGTTTTATGGGGTTCTGTCTTTATTTCTACTCGTTACAAGAGGAAACTGTGTCCTAGAAAAGCAGAAGCTGAGTTAAGTCCATGGAGTGGAAGGAAGGCGCTGTGGCCTCTGCTTTTCACCATAGCCCGAGCTGGCATTGCTGTTGCTACTGCGTGCAAAGTTCGTGTGTTGATTATGATCACACTTCTGTTTTCCCTTTATGCTGCCTGCCCTGGTGCTCTCAGATGTGTGTTACTCCAGTGTGGTCTTAGGGTGAAGAGAAAGAAAATAGGAAGGAGTGAGTGTGGCCTGCTGGTCTGCAAGTGTGACTGCAGGTCTCAGAACCCCATTCTCCAGGCTGGTGCAGGGGTGCAGGGGTAAACAACACTGGCTGCAGAGCCTGATGGCTTGAGTTTGGTCCTGGGATCCCACATGGTAGAACTCCTGCAAGTTGTATACAAACACACGCACACAGCACATACACATATGCACACATGTGCACTCAAAAATAAATTAATTAATAAAAAAAGAACTCCATTTACCGTAGGAAATGGACTGTTGCCCAGGAAGTTTGTGTGACAGGCAATTCTGCTGTTCCCAGGGAAAAGCCTTGAAGAACAAGGGGTGACTCACAATGTAAAGGCGATGGTGCTGGAGCTGAGACAGTCTGAAGAAGATGCGAGGAAAAACTTCCAGGTCGAGGAGGAGGAGCAAAATGAGGCTGAACTGAAGGAGAAGCGCATTCAGAGGACCAAAAGGGGACTGGAGATCCTGGCAGAGAGAGGTACACAGTTTGGCTCGTCCCTCCCTCAGATACACAGCTAGAGTACCGTGCCTCTCGTGGAGTTCACTCCAGAGGGTAGCATCTCAAGTGTTGTCGCTGTCACGCCATCCACCGAGTTAACTAGACTCTATGGCTTTGTTGCAGCGGAGATGGTAGATCCGGAAACGATGCCTTACTTAGACATTGCAAACCAGACAGGCAGGTCAATCCGAATTCCTCCTGCCGAAAGAAAAGTAAGTACAGCCTTGGAAGGCTTGCTGGGCTGTCAGAACAGAGGGGCGGGGTCAGGCCCAGAAGTTTCTTAGAATGAAGAGTTCTGACTAGGAATCAAGTTCATTTTAGGGTTTTGGTTTTGTATCTTTTTGGTATTTAAATGACAATTTGGGGTAGGCTGCACTATTTGAATTATTCTATTTAAAATTAAAAATTAAGAGCTGGGAGGTGGTGGCGCATGCCTTTAATCCCAGCACTCGGGAGGCAGAGGCAGGCGGATCTCTGTGAGTTCGAGGCCAGCCTGGGTTTCCAAGTGAGTTCCAGGAAAGGCGCAAAGCTACACAGAGAAATCCTGTCTCGAAAAACAAAAACAAAAACAAAAAAGAAGAGTCTTGAAAGCTGTCCTGTGACCTCCACATATGTGCTGTGGCACAAATGTGTGTGCGCGCACGCGTGCAAACACACACACATACACACACACACACACACACACACATGCACAAATGTAAAGATGCTGTCATTGTCAAGTATTTCAGAAGTGTGTAGTGATAGTGCTTGTGAAGGTGGAGGATGGGAGACTGACATAGGAGTCTTGATAAGTAATCAGAAAACCACAATCAAGAATGAGTGTTTGGTACACTCTTGCTCCTTAGCTCAGGTTGGCCTCTACCTCACAGTCCTTCCTCAGCTTCTCACAGGCCCACACTACCACACCTGCATACTCCTTAGAAAGGCCATAACAGTTACTGGCCACTAATCCTGTCTAGTTTTAGAAAACTAGAACTACATGTCGACCAGCAGGTGGTTTAAAAAACAAAACTGATAAAAGTGAGGGTGGATGCTACTCAAGATGGCAGCCACATTGACTTGAGAATTTGGCTTCGGTGCTTCAGTGAGAGAAAGCTCTAATTATAACAATTAATTTGGCTTTTAGATTGAGTTGTTTTTGTTTTTTGCCTTGTTTTTCATTAGAGCTAATATGCTTTTTAATTTGTTTTATTAATGCTTTTCTAATTTTGTTTGAAAAAGCTGTTTTTAAAATTCCACATTCTTTCCTAGGCCCTTATGTTAGCTATGGGATACCATGAGAAGGGCAGAGCTTTCCTGAAGAGAAAAGAGTATGGAATAGCCTTGCCGTGCCTTCTGGACGCTGACAAGTATTTCTGGTAGGTACTTTTGTATTCAGCATATACTAGTGTAAGGGGGATGCCCCAGCACCCTCCTGTCTGTGACTTCAGACTGATTTTCACCCCACAGTGGTTGCTGGGAGTGTGGAGCTAAGGCACACACCAGTTTGTGGTTGTTTCCTCCTTGGTATTTTTTTTTTTCTTTTGAGACAAGGTTTCTCTGTGTAGCTCAGGCTGGCCTTGAACTCACAGAGATCCGCCTGCCTCTGCCTCCGAGTACTGGGATCAAAGGCGTGCGCCGCCGCCACCACCACCCGGCCCTCCGTTGTATTTCTAACTGCCCTGACTCCTCCACTCCCCGTTCATTTTTACCTTGTGTGTCGGCTCTGCACTCCAGGGTGCACCACCAGAGCTGCCCATCCCACTTGCTCTTCTTACAAGTGGTGTTGGTGCAGAAGGTGATGGCCCTGAACCTTAGTGCAGCGAACACTGCAGAATGTGCCCTGTCCCTCGTCTGCAGTCACTGCTGGATTTCTCTCAAGAGTTGTATTTTGCCTCATGAGCTGTCAGTTATGCTGAGGTACAGTGTTCACAGGAAGAAAGCAAAATGCCTGCCTCCTTTTGCCTTATTTCCTAGTTTTCAGATAGTGTGTGTGTGTGTGCCTTATTTCCTCAGTTTTCGCTCAAAGGTGACCAAACTGAGGTTTGCTTTTTTTTCCCCCCTCATCAGTATTAACTGGTGAAGCCAAGAGTGAATTCCTACTGTCTCAGCACTTGGGAGGTTGAGGTACAAGTTGTAGGCCAACCTGGGCTACCCTGCAAGCCCTTGTCTCCAGGGAATATGTGTGTGTGTGTGTGTATGTGTGTGTGTGTGTGTGTATACACACATGCTTTTAACATGGGCTTTAACACATCTGCTCTGATGTGCTTCATACAGCTATGCTTAGTTTCTCCATCTCTGGCTGGCCCCGGTGTCCCTTTGACCTGGTGCTGGCAGTCTCTGCAGTTTCCCAGGGTTCCTAGTTCCTGTTCATGGAAATGGTACTTAGAGAATGTCATCCAGAGACGTGTTGGATGCTTGATATAGATAGGCTTGGTTCTGGGAAATGGTCAAGAGTAAACAGCCTCAGTGTGGACTTTGTGTTTGGTGAATTCCCATGACAATCATCCATATGTCAAGAAATGAATACAGATGTTTATGACAGTTTTCTAGTTGCAAAGGTCAGTGCTGTTGGGTCTTAAATGTGTAAACCTCAGGCTAACTTACACGAAAAAGATTTATTGTCCAGATGTTGGAAGGAGATGGAGCAAGGCTGGGAAGAGTGAGAAGGTGGTCTGGGCTTCAGGGTCTTGCTGTGTCCCTTGCTGTGTGCCGCTTCTCTGCTGATGCAAACACTAGAGCCTGTCACCTGAGTCATTGAAATTGAGGAAAAGTTTTCACATCTTTGCATAGTTGTTCCTACCTTGTTAGTAGAGAAGATTTCAAATATGTGTGGCGGGAAAGACTGTTGTAGTGAACTTACATAGGCCCATAGTCTGGCTTTAGTGGGTGCCAAGAAATAGTCTTGATTCTTCTTTGTGAGCCTTTTCAACCTTTTCTCCCTGGACAAAACATTTAAATGATTTTCAGATGTCAGATCCCTCATTAAAACAACCATGTCATTAGTTCATGATATACCAATAAACCATTAAGTAGCAGGTGTAATAAATAATAACTATTAGTGCTTTTAAGGTATGGTCATGAATGTATCAAATTTCCCACTGGTACCTGCAGGTGGAGATTTCTCCTAAGGTCCGAAATAGACACTACCAAGCGGCAAAGAAATTAATCTAAGTCCATTCACTCTATTCTTCTAAGTCAATTCTATCTACACAACTTCTTTTCTGTCCTCATACTTAGCTCCTCTCTGCACCTTCTCCTGCTGTTCTCTCACTGTTCTTAGTTCTTCTTCCCTTGTTCTCCCCTCAAGCATACACACACACACACACACATACACACACACACACACACACACATCCATTCATTAACAACTCGTTAGTAAAAACTACAAAGTAAACTCTCAGGGACAAGCATTCTTATAAGAGTCACGCTTGGCAAGATTTGGTCAGCTTAATTGGTGGCTGACAACAGCTGTAGGTTGTAAAAAGTTCTGGCTATCTCTTAAAGAGATAGCTACAAGGGTTACAAGGGAAGAAATTAAACCAATGAGAGATTTAAGGAAAAGGCAAAGAATACGTGTTCTATTTTATGTGATTAATAATATCCAGACATGGTTAGTCAGTTAACAGCCTTTTTCTGTTAATCACCTGAATCTCAGGACCTATACATAATTAGTCTAAGCCTAAAATCTTGCATTAAAAACTAGTGTAGAAATAAATACAAAGTGTTGTTATTTGAGTCAGAGTGGGGAGGTGCTGGTGGAGGAAGCTTAGGACAACACAGGTGCTGTTGATCTCTTGAAGAACTAAGATATACCAAGGCCAGACACCTGCATTGTAACTTCTAGTTCGCTATAATTCTTCTGAAGGGTTTTGATCCAACAAGGCCAGGCACCTGCAATTCCGTTCTGTGAAAGTTCTATGAGGACACTTTCTCTGGCCAATGTTTACCTTGTCAGTGGCTAAGGATGGAGAGTAAGACCTCTAAGTGTCTACAGTCCACATGGAACAACAGACCTAGTTATGGAGCATATTTTAGTATGTTTCTATTCATAAAAATTGTACAGTTAAATAAGAAACCATCTTCTTGACTATCCACAATCGTGTGTGCCCATAAGATTGCAATGTAATCATGAGATTACATGAACACATTACATGGAGATGCACGGTAAATAGGGAGAATCATAGCTGTTATTGCACAAGAAGTTCACAACAAGAAGCAGCCAATTCATTCAAAAGGCAGTAATTCCATAATGCCTTGTGTGATGGTTTCCTCCAACAGAACCCTTGGTTCTGATAGGTTGACCTTCTGAACTCCAGTTGTCACCTGCTATGTACTCCCATGGACTTTTGCTACCAGCAGCTCTCAATATGGATGCACAAGGTGATCAGCTTATAGAGTAAGGTTTACTGGCTCACCATATTAGAGGTTTAGCCTGTAACCAGCTGGCCCTATTGCCTTGGCATGTCCCTCTGTCTCTGCTGCTTTGTAGAGCGAGTGCGTGGCTGAGGAACTGAACTGTTCATCTCAGGTTGGCTGGAAAGACCAGCCTCTCACAGTTCCCTTCAAGGACACCTCACAATGACATAAAACCTTCCACTCTTAAAGATTCCACTCACTTCTAGTGTGACCATGTGTATTTATGCCCAAGCTGTTATGCATGGCCCTCGGGGAACATTCCAGGTATATTGTAGATAATTACCTCTCTCCTCTCGAGAGCTATTCGTTCTGGTCAATGAATCTATGTATTTGTGTGATTTCTCTTTTTTTTTTGAAGAAAGCCAGCTGTAGCAAGAGCCCCGGTGCTGATGGAGGGAATCCTAGCATTCCATTTTCTTTCCTGATTTTTTTCCCCTCTCCCCAAGTAAGCAGAACTTCTTCATGACTTTTTACTCATCTTATGTACAGTGGCTAGTATGCCAAGAATAGTTCCCCCCCCCTTTTTTTGTGGGTACATGCCTGTGTGTGTATGCCTCTGTGTATGTGTGGTGCTGAGAATCAACCAGGGTTTGTGCATGCTAAGCAGATGCTTTACTACTGAGCCATACCCATGGAGCAGCAGGACAGGATTTACTCTGTCATATGATGGACCTAAAAAGCCTGGCAAAATGAAGAAATCAACAGCTCCCCAGCAGTTTGGGGCAAGCAAAGGCAGGCAGGGCATCACCCTGAGTTGAGGTAAAGCTAGGTGTCCAAGCTGCCAATGAGGTCAGTGAGAGTGCTAGAGGTTTCTCTTGAGTCTCCATGAAGTGAGGTAACCAGCATACCCATGGGAAGAAACCACCCACTTCTGGGTAGGGACCACCTGGAAGAAGTAGCAGGTACAATCCTTTGTGCCCACAGAGGACAAGGAGCAGTTTGTGTCCCCACCAACAGGAGTAGAGAACTGTGTGGTCATGGGACAGCCAATGGAGCTTTGGGAAGGGTATTGTCTCAGCACAAGCTAAGAAGGCTGCTGTTGGTCCCACCCAGCCCAGCCTCAAAGCTTTCCATGAACAGTAGGCTTGTTATGTTTTCACGTAACCCTAATGCATCCCTAACAAGGCTCAATATTCAGTAACCAAAATAAACTGTGCCCAGTTACAAGCTCTCAGTAAAATGAAGAGGGAGATCAGTCAGCAGAAGCAGCTCCAGAAACTACCCAGAGCTTGAATTAGTAGTCAAGGGCACTGAAGCACTGGCTGTGTTCCTGTGTTCAAGACTTGAGCAGGGGAGACGGTGGGCGGCATGGGAGGTATGCAGAAGACCCTCACTGAAAACAAAGAATGACCTAGTAACTGACTTCTGTTGAAAAGAGATACTTAAGCTTAGCTTATCATTCTATTGGGCTGGAGAGATGGTTCAGTGGTTAAGAACACTGACTGCCTCAGCAAAGGACCTAGGTTCAGTTCCCAGCATCCATACTGAGTGGTCCACAACTGCCTGTAACTCCAGTTCAAGGGGATCCAACACCTTTTCTGGTCTCCATGGGCACTGCATAGACGCAAATTTATGCACACATATATACAGTGCACAGAAGTAAAAATAACTGTAAAATTAAAAATTCTGTTAACCAATCTTAATTCCAGTTGACTCTAGTGCTTCCATTTTAATGCTGTTTCAACATGAAAATTGGTTGAATAGCAAAGCTTTTAAAACTGCAAACCAAGTCATTATTAATAGAAATATACTTTAAAACACAATTTTATGCTAGGTTTTTGTTTTTAAATTTTCCCTCCCCAATTGACAAGATCAGGTTCAAATTCAGTTTCAAAACTATAGTATGTGGATGTTGGCTTCTTTTTCTCTCATTCAGTCATTGGTTTGTTTGTTTGTTTTGAGGCAAGGTCTCTTTATGTAGCCCTGGCTGTCTATTCTGGAACCTCTAGATGGACAAACTCAAGAGAGATCTGCCTGCCTCTGTGTCCCGAGTGCTGGAATTAATGGAATTAATATATACCACCATGCCCAGCTTGATTTCTTGAAACTAATAGAATAAAACATAGATCTCTAATAGGAGACCTGGGCTTTGATATATTTTTGGTTTTATGTTTTGGCCATACATATATTCAATTCTGGGTCACACTATTGATTATATTGACTCAAACAAGGCCATTTCTGTCCTTGTCCTTGCTGCTTTTCCTGAAGGCATTGAAAAAGCTTTTCACAGGCCTCAGAAGTTAACGTGTGGCAGAGTACCCATTGCATTCTGTGAATGGCTCAGCATTTCTGTCCCGGAAACTGAATCTGTCAGGGTGCAGATCAAGGCATCTCCCTTGATGTGAGAGCAGACCTCCACCTATAGCCTCTCTGCCTCTTCTCAAAGTCAAGTTTTCAGGCTGAGCTGCAGGTTTTAAGACTCCCTTTCACTGGGCCTCCCCAGGCCTATGTGTGTAGCGGCATGGCATTTATTTTAAAGACATTCATAATGAATAGGAATGTTAGAAGAGGCAGGGAAGAAAGCATGCAAAAACACTGTTCTGTATGTTCTCGCCCCCCTGGACTGTGTACAGCCTCATGGGCTGATGACAACATCCATTAGATTGGGCTCTTGGCTGAGCACATATTAATAGGCAAAGCAGGAAGCTCATATTTAATAGCATCCCATTGGAAGCAGATGGGTGAAGCTTTGAAGTTATCTGTGTGAACCGTGGTCACAGATGTTCTCCCACCTTGAAGTCAGGTCTACACTCTGCATTGAGCATCATCACAACTTAAAGTACAGATAAATAGTTCATGGCAGTGTCTTCATCCCTTTCTCTGTGTCTGGCTCAGCCTGTCCATGGGCCCTCAGGAGTCAGCTTGGCATTTAAGTCAGCCTGGTGTTTGTTTTCCCAACAAGAAAGTTCCTGGGCATGCCTGTCTCATCGTAGCTGTTATCAGCTGAGGCATTTTTAGGAAGTGGGGGTTTTGGGGTGTCTTTAAAACTGTGTGTCAAACTTTTGTGCATGTTAGACTCTCCAGGGGAGGTTTTAGAGATAGGACTCCAGCTCCTGGCATGGAGAACCTTGTTACACTGGCCCTAATTGGGTCCTCAGGATCAGCATCTTCAAAGAAAAAGACTCTTGTGTCTTGGTGATTGTAATTCACAGCCAGAGCTAGAAGCCACTATGTCCTGGGCCAGATGCCACCATGCCGCTGTTGAGAACCCTAATTCCCCTTTATCTATTCAAAGGATCCATATTTTAAATAAATGTCCTTTTAGCTAATCCTAGAAATGCAGCAAGAGCTGGAAAGCTTTCTGGGGGCCCCACAAGGGCTGAAGGACTCCGCATTGATGGCTTCCTTCTCTTGCAGTGAGTGCAAAGAGCTGCTGGACACTGTGGACAACTACGCGGTTCTTCAGCTGGATATCGTGTGGTGCTACTTCCGCCTGGAACAACTGGAGTGCCTCGATGATGCAGAGAAGAAGCTGAACTTGGCCCAGAAGTGCTTTAAAAACTGTTATGGAGAGAATCACCAGAGACTGGTCCACATAAAAGTACGTAACTGTGATTGGTTTTCTGAACCCATTTCTGGGCACATTTATTCCTGTCCAGATGTGGACACTGCTGCCAGAGGTAATTCGTCTGGGCAGCAATGTAAAATATCCCCTTTGTAAACCAAGGCTTTAGCAGGTATTAAGTGTTTAATTAGTTCGGCTGGGTTTTATTTTATTTTATTGTTTTGAGACAGTCTCATGTAGCCCAGGCTGTCCCTGAACTCCTAATCCTCTTGCTTCAGCCTCCAGAGTTCTGGGATTGCAGTATGCACCACCTGTGCAGCTTAGTCTCACTGCTTCTGTGGAGGTTTATAAAGTCAGTTTACTGACTGCAGACCCTGCTCTCAGTCACTCCGACCAGGAGAGAGCCACTGACTCATTCATGGCCTGTAGCAGTTGCAGACAGGTGTTGTGACTGGTTCCTTCCATGTGGAAGAGGCACTGCTTGGGAATCTTCCCGATGACAGCAATGATGCCATGGGCACTCTAGTGTTGCCACTTTGCTCCTGTGGAGACACGGGGCGGTCACATCAGTGACAGTGCTACCCTTTAATTAGAAATAAGACAGCTTTTTTTTTTTTTTTTTTTTTCTCAATGACTTCAGGGAAACTGTGGGAAAGAAAAGGTGTTGTTTTTAAGACTCTACTTGCTTCAAGGGATTCGAAACTATCACAGTGGAAATGGAGAGGAGGCTCGGGACTATCTCAACAAGGTAAGAAGGGCCTCTGGGTCTGCCCTCACCTGCGCCTCTGACTGGCAGTGGAGTGCTCTGTGAATCATGCTCAGACTGACTCTTCAGGGCTCTGCACCTTCCTCCCATCCTCTCCCTCACATACAGCATGAACACTTGTATCTGTTAGGGTTCAGGCAAGATGCTGCAATAAGGACGCTTCAAAATGACAATCATCTTAATTGGGTAAAGTTTCTGCCCTGCTGTCTAGCATCTTGAGGTGAGCAGGCCAGGCCAGAGTTCTGCAGGCTTTGGCTCCCATTCATTGTTCCCACTGGTACCTCTGCCACCATCAGAGAGGGCCAGAGAGTCAGAGCAGACCTTTACATGAAGAAGAGACTACATGCAATTGACATAGAAACCACCAACCAGCCCAACTACAAGGTTAAAACCTTCCTTTTTGATTAGACAGAAAGGGGGGAAATGCTGTGGGATGGTCCTTCTCTACTCTGTGAATGTGTGTTGCTCTCATTGGTTGATGATAAAACAGTTTTGGCCTATGGCAAGGCTGGATAATGTTAGGTAGAACAATCAAACTGAGGACTCAGAGGAAGAGGGATGGAGTCAGGGAGATTCGAGCCAGATGCCTAAGAACTAAGATGCCAGAGGACCAGTAAAGCCACATGGCAATACATAGATTAATAGAAATGGGTTAATTTAAATGTAAGAGCTAGTAAGTAATAAGCCTGAGCCATCGGCCAAGCATTTATAATTAATATAAGCTTCTGTGTGTTTTTGTGATAAGGCGGTTGGGACAAAAGAAAAGCTCCGCCTTCGTTTACAGAGAGTGATAGATGCTATGTGCAGCTCAGATTCCGTGGATCTTTTTCTTTTTGTTTTGAGAAAGGGTCTTGCTGTCAGCCCAGATGGCCTTTACCCCCTGATTGCTGGGATTACAGACATGCACCACCGCAGCCAGCTAAACTCAGGAATGCATTACAGTCGCTCTGGCACTCCTGCAGTATTCAGCCTGCCCACTTGGTTGGCTATGCAGGCAGAGATAGTGGTGTCTGATTTCCTTCCTGACGGTGGATAGGTTAGACAAGCTCACCTCCATCATACTCTCCCACACAGTATTCACATGTCTGATTTCCTTCCTGACGGTAGATGGGTTAGACAAGCTCACCTCCATCATACTCTCCCACACAGTAGTTCACACTGGTGGCCTGACTTAGGGGCTTTAGCATTGCTAAGCTTTGATGTTGCTGCTGTTGCATGAGTCTTCTGTTGTTTCCTATTGATAGGCGCGCCAGCTCTTTAAAGAGCTGTACATCGATCCGTCAAAAGTTCACAACTTGCTGCAGTTGGGGTTCACTGCCCAGGAAGCCCGGCTTGGCCTTCGGGCTTGTGATGGGAACGTGGACCATGCAGCCACTCACATTTCCAACCGCAGAGAGGTAAGTTTTCACTTCTCTCTTCAATGCCCATGAGGCTTGGACCCTTTGAAAAGGTTAAGAAACAAAAACAGTACAACTTCTTTTCTGAACTGGGTAGGGAAAGACCAGAGAGAATGCCAGAAGAGGTGTGAACAAGAATCAGGAGGGCAGGAATACATTGCCTTCCCCCGCTTTTTTCGAGACAGGGGCTCATGTAGTCCAGGTTGGCCTCTAACTAGTGGTAAAGCCAAAGGTAACCTTGAACTTCTGGTTCCCCTTGCTAGTCACTGTGAGGGCTAGGATTACTGGCATTCACCACACCCTGTTTTCTGCAGTGCTGGGGAGGAGACCTGGAGCATCAAGGATGCTGGGCAAGTGTTTACCAACAAGGCTGCATCCCCACCAGATTGTATTTCTGGAAGCTGTTTCAAGGTGACTGTAAACAGCCTGAGGCCACTATGATAGTTTAGGGTTGCATTCTTGCCTGGAAACATGTCAGAAGATAGAAAAGAGGTCTTAAAAGCTGCAGTCATTTATAACAAGCTCACAAAAGGGAGTTTTAGAATTCTAGAGTTGGAAGGAAGGGACCGTGTCATACTCAGCTGGTTGTACAGCCGAGAACCTGATGTCAGAGAGAGCTGGTGATAGGTGTCCATCTTCTCAAAGCTGGTAGTCTCTTTGGGCTTTCCAGCCGGACACTCTTCTTGTGTGGATCCCATTTCCCAGGGAACCCTGAAGCACAGCAGCCCGTGGGCCACAGAAGGGGCAGGAGGCACTAGTCGTTGTGGGAATGGACCCATGGGTTAGCTGTGTAATGACCTGTCAGCAGGACTGTCAGCCCTCATCTGTTGTTCTAGTCGTCCCTGGGCCTCGCTGAGGAGTCAGGGACAGGTCAGGGTAGCTGGCGCTGTGTGCTGTCTAGTTCAGCAGCAGGAAGCAAGCCTTGCGAACATCGCATTTCCACCTTCCTACTGCTCCGCCACCACACGACTTGAGTGGAGAGCCTCTGTTTTCAAGTACTTTCTGAAAACATGGTGTAATGCTCAGTAGTTCGTGAGTCATTCTCATGATATAGTGATATAATTCAGTTGTACCCATGGCTGCCTGTGATGCCACTGGCAAAGGTGGTTCTCATTTACAGTGAGGTGTCTGTGTTCCGAGACTGCCTTTGAAAGTACAGTGGGGAGGGCAGTGAGATGAGTTAGCGTCAGTGTCAAGCTTGCGGTCAAGCCCAGTGATCTGAGTTTGATCCCCTGGGCCCATGTGCGCGCGCGCACACACACACACACACACACACACACACAGTAAATTAAGATGTAATAAAAAATATTGCAGAGTTATTGGGTTACATAAGACATTGGGTCCTAACACCACAAATATAAATGAGCGTGTATACATGTATGTGTGAGAATACTTACATGTCATACATATGTGCACTTCTGAATTAAGTGATCTTCAGAGAAAAAGCCTGGACAGAGTGGTAGGTTAGGTGAGTTGGTGTCACTCATGTTGCCAAGGACCTGGTCTGTCCCTCCCTCCCCTTTGTGTCATCTGATCACACCCCGAATGCCCACCAGTCCTTCTCGCTCTTGAGCCAGCTGCCCTCGAACCTCTCACTGAGGCTGGGCTGATACCATTCGGATCTCATCTGGGAGCTGGTCAGGGCAGGAGGTGTTGGGAAGATACTCTTGGTGCCACAGAAGAGGTGCTCCTATGGGAGCTTAGAGTGTGAGGTGGGAGCTGCTGCCTC
>CABHPQ010158861.1:0-38533 GCA_902168405.1 Peromyscus aztecus
CATGGCTTATTTCATACCAGGTTTCATTTCACCTTCAAGCATTATTGACTTATTTTGTAGAAGTGAAAATTATAAACATAATGCACTTTCAGCAGATAATGTCCACTTTCAGTCAATAATATGTCTTAAAAGCAATTTTGAATTATGATGAAAAAGATTCAGCTTATGAGAAAATAACATTCTTAATGTGTGGGGCAATATTACTATGCTGTTGTTAGGTTTCAAGTCTAGTTTTCTATTAACTTATTTTCTTTTGTATGTCTTTATTCTGCCTCTCTCATAGGTAATGCTTTCACACTGCTTTTTGTTTCCACACCTTCTGCTTTATCATTTTAAAGATCTGTTTTACTTATAATTATCTGTATGTGCTTATGTGTATGTGTACATGAGTACAGTGTCCATGCAGGCCAGAAGTGGGTATCAGATTCCCTATCAGTAGAGTTATAAGCAGTTGTAGATATCTTACTTGGTTACTGGGGATGAGAACTCCAGCCCTCTGGAAGAGCAGCAAGTGCTCCTAACCACTGAGCCATCTCTCTGGCCCCATTGTTTTTAATAGTGTATCATAAAGTCAGCATCTGGGGATGAAGTCTTCTAGAAGTGCCTATTTCTTTCACAGAGTACCTCCATGAGTGATCACCCACATGAATAAAAATCTTTGTGATCTGTTACTTGTGAATAGAGGTCAACCAGCATATTTCTGTGAACATTTTGAGTACCAGTCTCCCAAGATTATTTCTTCAAAGTACCCATCTAGTCCATCCACTGTTGGTGACGGTAAATAAGCAGAGATCTTCACTCTGGCCCCTTCTCACTCTGGATGTGCTGAGTAACAATAGTGCTTTATGAAGTTTGCCTCTGTAGAAATCTTCCTTTATCACTGGTCTTGAGAATTGCCCCTGCCTGGTAATGTATCCTCCTGTTAACTAATTGAATACAATCTATTACTGTGTTCCTTCCTTTGACTCCTAACATCTCTCAAACATTTCTCACATGGTTCCCAGGTATAAGGAAGACCTTCCTATTTCACCCTAGTTTATACCATCTAACAGTCACTCTGGAGCATGCTGAGATTTGAATAAGCATAACCTTCAGGACATCCAGCCCACCCAAGGGTACCATAGTTTTCAGGCTGAAGAAGATCAGTTTCCCAGAATGCCAGGTAGCAAGCCATTGATACTGGTAGGAGACCCTCAGAATTGCTTATGTTTAAGGTATCAGCTTCACCTGGGTTCAGTCAGAGCCCCTCCCCCTATTCCAAATTTCAGAATACCTTTATTTCCCACTTTGCTAATGAGCTTTCACATGAATGAGTGAGCTGCCATAAGGTGATTGCAACATAATTGTTAGAGGAACTCAAGAACTCTCACAATTCAACAGTTTGACTTCAGGGTGTGCTTTGAAGATCCCTCCAAAACTGAGGGACTGTGTTGACTGTGTGATGGTCTCAGGAGGTTGAACCTTTGCTTGGGCTCCTCTCTTGTCCTCTCTTCACTGTGTGTGAGCTGCTCACTACATTCACCATGTTGTGATACACTGAGAAGACCCTTACCAGGTTGAAGTACCATGAAGCATGTCTTCCCAGTCTCCCTAACCATAAGAAATAACTGCTCTTTATAAGCCACCAAGTCTGTTTTACTCTAACAGCAGAAACAAATGGACATATTCAGCAATTTCAGCCCTGTACTTACAAGAGAAAAGGTCATTTTAAAGCTATCATGATACAGTCTGATTCTCATGTCATGACTTCAAGGGATCCTTAATGGGACTTGTCATTTTCTCTTTATAAACATTTAAGTGTGCTGAAAATATAGTCCACAAATCACCACAGCGTAGCCTTTATCATCATTACTTTCATATCATTAACTATAGTAGCCACTTGAACACTTGAATTTCCAACACCTTTACTTTCCTTGAGATTTTATTGAACTGGACTATAGATATTAGGATTAATAATGATGCTATGGTATGCATGATTAATAGTATCCCATTTCATATTGGCAAAAAAATACTCAAAAGCATCACTAAATCAATCTCTAGATCCTATCTGTGCTAGGCGAAAAAGAAATGGTTCCTTGGTTGATATGCAAATCTGTGCAACCAGTAAACATCTTACGTAGAAAAATTGGTGAAGGGTTACAGATAGGATTGAATTAAAGATCTTGGCATTAGGAGATAATTTTGGATTATATTTATGAGCCTTTTATGCAAATACATATACCCATATAAAAGAGAGACACAGAGCAATTTGATATGTGCTGTGGGTTGGACCGTATGTCAAATTGCTCTGATTGGTCAATAAATAAAATACTGATTGGCCAGTGGCCAGGCAGGAAGTATAGGTGGGACTAACAGAGAAGAGAATTCTAGGAACAGGAAGGCTGAGTCAGAGAGACACTGCCAGCTGCCGCCATGACAAGCAGCATGTGAAGACGCCGGTAAGTCACCAGCCACGTGGCAAGGTATAGATTTATAAAAATGGATTAATTTAAGATGTAAGAACTAGATAGCTAGAAGCCTGGGCCATTAGGCCAAACAGTTTAAACAATACAAGTCTCTGTGTTTACTTGGTTGGTTCTGAGCAGCTGTGGGACTGGTGGGTGACAAAGATTTGTCCTGACTTTGGACAGGCAGGAAAACTCTAGCTACAGATATGAATAGAAAAGAAGTGAAAAGGACCATTCTTCAAAGACTATCAGAACCCACCAGAAGGTGGGAGACAAGGAGTGGGATACATTCCTCCCCAGAGCTTCCAGGAACGCAGCACAGACAGGAATTCCATTGTGTCCCAGTCAGATTGATTGTTTTTACCTCTTGACTAAGAAGTCTGGGCTAGTAAACTTCGGCTCTCAAAAATAATCAAGTGTGGGTACTTAGCTACAGGAATCCCCAGAAATTAATGCACCATCTCTGTCAGGCAGGCTTTTCTATTGTTATGGCCAAATGCCCATGAAAAGCAGATCAAGGGAGGAAATACTGGTTTGGCTCACAGTTACAGGAGGGTCCATTCCTGGTCATTGGGCTCTGTGCAGTTGAGCAGAACAGCATAACAATGAGGGTGCATTAGAGAAGAGTTTTCCTTACTTCTCAGCAGGCAGAAAGCAGGAGAAAGAGTGATGTTGGCTCTTAGCTAATCAACTTTTTCCACTTTCTGCCTTTATTCTGCTGTCCCAGTCATCCAAGTGATTTTAAGTCCAGTCAAGTTTACGATGAAGGTCAAACATCACATTATCTTTTTGGGGGGAGGGGGAGGGGCATTTATTTTCCGGGATAATGCCTACCAGCAAATTTTTAGTGATCTGGGTTTTGCCAGAGAATAGAAACTAGAGAGTGGTGTGGGGGATATGTTTAACTGCGAAGTCATTAATCAAAGGATGGGGAGATACCTAAAATACAAGGGAAGTGAGGATTAAGAGGGGGTATTCAGGATGTACAAGTCTGAGAATATGTGATTCAGCTTCCAGATCACACAGAAGGACTTTACCTATCTAAGACTTATTCTTGAGCTGTGGGGTCAAAACCAGATAACCTCCTGGACTACAGGTGGGCAGCTTAATAGTTTATCACTTTCTCACCGTTTCTGCTTTTGTCATTCCATGAATGAAAATCATCGTTTTGTTGTGGTCAAACTCTTCAAATTCTTTTTATTAGAATTTAAATTTTTTTATTTTTTGAGATTATAGTTCATTGTTTCCCCCATTCCCTTTCTCCTTCTAAGCCCTCCCTGGTATGCCCCTTTCTCGCTTGAAAACTGCTCAGTCCATACAATGGCAATTGTACATGTTTTCAGGGCTGACCATTTGGTACCAGATAACCATTCAGTGCGCTCCTCCCTGGAGAAGACTATTTTTTCCACCCTCAACATTCCTTAGATGACTGAAGTTCTTTTTCTAGAGATGAAGCCTCCCGAGCTTTCCCGTATCCATGTTAGAATGTCTTTTGGTGTCTCCTTGTTTAAGTCATGTTTAGGTCTATGTGCTGGTGAAATTTCATGGGCACAGCTTTTCTCACATTTCTAGAAGACACAATCTCACAACAAACTTCCCAGTCCTCTGGCTCTTACAATCTTTCTGGCTCCCCCTCCAACTATGATTCCTGAGTCTTATATGCAGGGTTTGTGTTGCAGATCTGTCTATTGGAACTGGGCTCCACATTTCTGCATTTTGATTGGTTATAGTTTTCTGTAATGGTCTCTGTCCATTACAAAGAGAAGTTCCCTTGATGAGGGGTGAGAACTGCACTAATCTGTGGGTGAAATGGCAAATGTTTAGGTTGTAGTTAGGAACTATGTTGGCTTAGAAAAATGCTAGTTGTAGGTTCTTCTCCAAGATCAATGACTTTACTAGCTCAGGATAGTTAGAAGGGATCAGGCATGATTTCCCTTTTGTTGAGCAGGTCTTAAGTCCACTTATCTATTGGTTACTACCAAAATATGTGTGACACTACTACACTTTTAGAGTTATCATGCCATGCTGGTCATTGCTGTGGTTCATAGGTAAGTAGCTGGATAGTGTTATTGGTTGATTCCCTCCTTTGGACATTTGTATGGTGCCTTTTGGTACCATGAAAGTTAGTCCTGAGGGAGGAGTCTTTCAGGGCAGATACAGCTCTGGTCCACTGGGTTCTATATCCAAAATTTCTTCAGCAGTAAGGACTTATGTTCCACCTCTGGAGGGAAACCAAGGGCAATATCAATAACCTGTAATGCTCTGAGATTCTCTTGAACAATCCAGAACAACAACTAAAAAGAGGGCTTCTCATGCCTGCTGTTGGTGATTTTGTTAGATAGCCTGTGGTTCCTGGGGGAAACATTGTCAACCAAGACAAGAAGAATTTGCTTAAACTGTGTGTGTGTGTGTGTGTGTGTGTGTGTGTGTGTGTGTGTGTGTGTGTATGCGTGTGGACTTACATGTAGTATAGACATCTTTAGGTAGATAGTTAATAATATGTTCCTTATGACTTTTTCAGATGCCCTCACTGATATTTTACCCTACTCCTTCCCTTTGTCAAATTATTCTTAATCATTCTCAATTGTAGTTGCCAGCATCCCTGCACACTGTAGGTCAGGGCTTGCCTCCTTGATTCTCAGCTTTCCAGTTTGCACCAGGGAAGTGATTCTCTTTCTTGTATTTTCAGGACTGGAGGTTATATTTGTAAGATAGTACAGTCATCAGCTGCAAAAGCCCCCTCGCTTTCTGCTGTGATGGAGATATCAGATTTCCCTGTAAGACATACACAGTGGCTTTTCTTCCTGGGCTAATCAATCTGTATTTATTTACCATTCCCTAGACACTAGGCACCCTGCTAACTATGGGGGATACACTAGTGAATAGCATATAACGTGTGCCTCAAAGTGATCTATCCCCTAATGGCACAAGTCAAATAATCATGAAACGGACACATTCATAGGACTAAAGACAAAGTTTATGTACTAATCAAATTTTCATTTTTCTAATAAACTAGCTAAATCAGATAACTTTATAAAGAAAGGATGTTTATTTAGCTCTCATCTTTGGATGGATAAAGGCCAGGCATCTGTATCAGCTGGGTTGTGGTAAGGGCCTTTTTAGTTGTATCATGTTTGGTGGATGATAAGGGTGGAAACATGCAAAAACAAAGGATCACAATTTGGTGTATGAAGACAGTGAGAGGCTATGTAGGTTCAACCTCAGGCTTCTACAACAAACTTCTTACAGTACTTAACCAGAGTACCTGAACAATAAATACCTTCAGCCCCTTTGACGAAATGCCCCTCATTTTTCCTAGGACTTCCTAATAAACATCATGTCTTCAAGGCCTATTGTCTCCTCACCCAGGGGAGGGGGGTTCTCATCATCCAAACTCATGGGTCCTTAGGCAGCAACCATATTCCAACCCCAGCCACATGCAAGGGGAGCTCTATCCAGGGACAGTAGGGATTGTCTAGACTAGAAGGAGCTTTAAGGATCATTTGGAGAGAAAAGAGCATTGAAGTTAGATTTTGCATGGGCCAAAAGGATGGTAGACACAAGGTGAAGGAAGAGCTCACCTCAGGAATGTCAATGTCAAATATAAAGCACCCAAAGCCATGTAAGAATATGGAGTAACCAGGAGCTTTAAGAGGTAATTCAGTTCTGCATGGAAAGTATGGAGAGTGTGTAAAGAGGATACTATTGATAAACAACCCTGGTGGGACAGTGGCCTGTGACAGGGTCTCATGACAACCCAGTCCAGCCTCGATCTCATGACACAGCCAATGCTGGTCTTGAACTTACATTACTGCCCTGGTTTTGTACTTTTATTTTAAATATCAATTATGCATTTTAAAGATAGACTACTCTCTGTTCTACAGGAATCATTTTAACTCTTGCAGTATATAAGAAATTATGGAAGTGTTATGAAATACAAATTATCAGCAGAAGACTAGAAAGTATATTCTCTTATATTCCAAATTAGGAAAACATGCTGTCTTGAGTCTGCAAAATATAAATTAATTGATCTAAAAAGAAAGAATATAAGAAAAGAGGGCATATGGAAGGCATAAGAAAATATTTGAAGGCAGGGAGGGAGAGGAATGAAAGATGGTTGAACTGAAGGAAAGAGGAAGGGAAGGAAGGAAGGGAGATCAAGAAGAAGAAAGGAAGGCCCAGGAAAGAAAGGAAGGAAGAAGAAAATTAAGAAAGAATAGTGCAGAAGAGAAGAGAATTATAACGCTTTATTTGTTTCTATGATGAAATGTAGTCAATCATTTTCCCAAAGATATGAGTATAACTGGATGCTTACACAGAGACAAGGTGAGCTGAGATCCTAGCTCACTCGAGGAATGAATAAAAGCAAAGACTTGAATTAAGTATCACTTTCTCCTAGAAGCACAGGAACAAGGAAATGGGGTCAAAAGGGCAGTGACAGAGTTGTAAGCACTTTATCCCAAGCATAAACATCACTGGAGTGCATTTGGGACCAAATTACCTCCCTCAGACCTGAGATGTTAGCATTCCTGCCCTACTTAAGCATACCAATTTTACTGTGGCTTTGAGGAGGCTGAGCTGGGGCTTGCATGGACACTTGAGAAAATGGTTGTACCTCAAGGACTAATATAACTTAAGTAAATATAAGTCATCCCACCGAGAAAGACCTCATAAAACTCTAAATTCCAGGGTCAGAGCTCTGCCCCATGAATATCAAGTGTGAATGGACATACATCACTCTGTTCCAGAAGACGATGGTATCTTTCACTAGCAGGCAGACACAATTAGGAGATCCAAAGCCTTGCAGAACATATGAGTTACACTCAGTCAGTGAAGACTCAGCTGTGCCGTATTAGAAAGACAATCAAATTCTCTGCTTCTCCAACCATGTAATGATGGATAAGACAGATGTGCTATCCAAAATAAGCAGCACCTACATTGAGCAATCTGGTTTGGGATTTTATAATAAGAAAAATGATGAGAAAGGAAACAAGATAGCCATATGAACTGAATGACCAGATGTTCTGCATGGTTTAATGATTGTCAGAAATATTTTATGGAACTGAAATATGTGATATGTATGGTCTTTAATATACTTAAAGCTTGAGTTTAGTTCCCCAGTAGAATCTTCTCTCCCCAAGTCCCCCAAGAAGCCAGTGGTGGTTTAAATAGGAATGACCCCCACAGACTCATGTGTTTGAATGCTTGGCCATAGACAGTGGCATTGTTAGGAAGTGTGGCCTTCTTGAATTAGGTGTGGCCCTGTTGGAGGAAGTATGTTACCGTGGAGGTGGACTTTGAAGTCTCATATATTCAAATTATGCCTAGTATACAGCCTCCTTCTGCTGTCTGCGGATCAAAATGCAGACCCCTCAGCTCCTTCTCCAGCACTGTGTCTGCCTGCATGCTACCATGCTTCTCACTGTGACAATAATGGGCTAAACCTCTGAAACTGTAAGCCAGCCCCAATTAAATGTTTCCTTTATAAGAGTTGTTGTGGTCATAGTGTCTCTTCACTGCAATAGAAACCCCAACTAAGACAAAGCCCTTCAAGGAAGCAGTCACTTTAGAGTACAGAGCCTCCCCACTTCCAAATGAAGCTGATTAATCTTAGTTACAATAACTTAAAGCTTATGAATGGATAGAAAGACATGGTTCACCCTTTACAAAGAAGTTCTAACATATGCTAAAGCATGACTGAACCTAAAAGACATTATGCTAAGTTAAAAAAAAAAAAGCCAGACACCACAGGAAGCAATTGTATTTGCATCAATGCAACTTGCTTGATGCATGTAGTCAATTTTACAGAAATGGAACATCAAGAGTCATTGCCATGGGTTGGAAGATAGTAAGAAATTTTTTATTTAATTGATGTAAAGGTTAGTTGGGGAAAATGGAAAGGTTCTGAAGATGGGCAGCAATGGTTGTACAATACTGTTAATGTACCCCATGCACTTGAAGTAGAGGCTTAAAATGTTAATAGTAAAAGTGTATTATTTTTAGTTGACAAGCAAAAGTAATTAAATTTTTAATGAAGTTGATTATGGAAGTACATTTTTCTAATTTATTTAGGGACAATTTGATTCAACTTGCAAATGCCTTTTCATGATGATTGCAACATCTCTTTTTTTTTGGAATGACATTAACTGAGCAGGAGTGAGTAGCTGTTACACATCAGGGAATAGCAGTTCAAGATATTGAATCTTTCTGTTTCACTGTTGGATGCTCTAGGCACATTCTCTCCTCTTGCGCTGACTCACATTCACACTGAAAGATCACCTGGTCCAGGCACACAGACTCACAAATGGGTAGGGAGACAGACACTGCTCCAAAACCAAGCCTCACAAAGCTAGCAATTGGTCCTGTAGTTCAGCACTGGCTCCCAGAATGTGGTTTAGCCAATAGCTCTTTTTCTCACTCATTCAGGAGGTGCTGGAACTCTCCATCATGGATTCTTAACATTGATTAATTGAGATGTTTATTTGCTATAAAAAAAGAATACTCTAAGAAACATGACAACAAGCAAATAAGTGAGAATATGGCAGATAGGATGAAATTTTTGGAAGAATAAAAATCACAACGGAAAATTTAAATATGGTACACTTACGTTGGTTAAGAACAGAGGTTGGATTTTTGTTAGTTTCATTATATTTATTTATCTATTCAAATAATGTAGTTTCCATTGGCTGTTGTCATTAAGAAATATTCACAGAGTCTGATCCAGGACCCTAACCCTTTAATATCCAGCCACTCCTCTAGGCACAGAGCCAGGCTGGAGCTGTATGCTTCACTCTCATGCCAAGGCTGACACAGGACACTCACCCTAAGCCTTCCCTCTGTGCTGTTTCTCCAGGCCTAGTCAGAAGTGATGTCCTTGAGCTCTCTTGGTGAGTCTTATTTAGTTCACTCCTCCCATGACAATCCCATAGGTTCAGGCCTAGCTTGGAAACACATCTGCCTGCTCTCTTACTGAGTCTGACCCAAAACCCTTACCCTATTCTTCTGCCCCACTCAGGCATAGGCACAGGCACCAACTACATCTTCAAGCTCTCCTGCTGTTACCCTGTACCCTCATGGCAGCCCTGTTGCCTTTCTAGGCTAAGACCTCTATAGAAGCTGAACTCTCACACTCTCTTGACTAGGCTTACCCTGAACCCTCACCCCATGCCTCTTTTCCATATCACTCATTCAGACCCAAACAGAAGCCAAATCCCTTAACTCTCTTGGTGAGTCTGATTCAGTTCCCTCTTCCCCCACTACTTGGAGAAATATTTACATGATTCTTAAGGTGATTCACCCTGGTTTCTTGTCTCATGCCTGGTATTCATGCCCATTCCCAGCTGGGAGCCACATCAGGGGACTTCTAGATTTCAATCTAGCTATCTCACACCATTCCTAAGACTCTTGTGTCATACCAGTTACCAGTTACTCCGAAGTGTAATCACACTAACCTCTCAAATCAATAATCAACACTGAATATCTGAACAACTGACCTGTTCAGCCTTCCTAACTGACCAAATATCAATAAACTTTGGGCAATAATAAAACCAAAGTTCTAGTCAATGTTGGCCCTCTAGAATCTCATATCAGACACACAACCAATGAAATAAATCCATATACCTAGGTCCCATTGCAAAAATCCAAAGAATATGAAAGACAAAGAGAATATGATACAATCCCATAAGACCATCAGTCCTATAGAAATATGCACTGATAGAAACTACCCAGATGAATCTCAGGACACAGTTTAAAAGAACAATTATAAACATGATTAAGGAATTTAATTAGTTCAAAGGATCATGAGCAAGTACAGTAGTAAATTTAGAGAGGGTAGAATTAAGCTCCTAGTTGAAGTCTACAAAATCACAAACAAATGGCAGAGTGAAATATGGAGATAATTAAGATTTGAATACTGAATTCAATACAGATAGAAATACTGAAGTAAACTCAAGATAAGTGTAATATTTAATTTAAAAAAATTCAAACAAGTATTTCAAGCAAATGAGACCAGGAAACAAACAGATCTTGTTTCTAATATTGGACAAAATAGATTACAAACAACAATTAATCAGAGGAGAAAAAGAATGATTCATACTAAACAAGAGAACAATTAACCAAGAAGAGATTACAATCCTAAATATATATGTACCCAACACTGTGACAACCAATTTCATGAAAAGCATTCTATTCATGGATTAACCCCAACTCAATAATAGTAGATGGTTCTAACATATCACTTTCTCTAATAGGCAGGTAACCTGACAAAATTAAACAGAGAAATATTAGAATAAATTGACCATGTTAATAAAATGAACCTAACATGTATCTGGAGAATTTTATAATCAAACACCAAAGAATATACATTTCACTCAGCAGCCTATGGAAGTTTCTAAAAAATAGACCATATATTATGACACAAAGCAAATCTCCACAAATGCAGGACCATTGAAAAGTCTTCATGTATTTTATCTGATTACAGTGCAATAAAAATAGAAGTCAATAGCAAAGCAAAACCAAAATCAAGACACTCTAGAAATGACACAAACTCATTAAGACTAAACACAACTGAATGGTGACTGGGTCAAAGAAATCAAGAGGAAAATTAAAAAGAAATTTCCTGGAGCTAAGTGAAAATGAACACACAACATGCTAAAACCTCTACACCACATTAAAAGCAACCATAAGAGGGAAATTTATAGGCTGGGTATCTACATTAGGAAATCAGAAAGAGACTGGTGTAGTGATGCACACCTTTAATACCAGCACTCAACCCCAGGCAGAAGCAGGCAGATCTCTATGCTTTTAAAGCCAGCCTGGTCTACACTGTAAGTTCCAGGCCAGCCAAATTTACATAGTGATATTCCCCCTCAGGGGAAAAAAATTAGAAAGAACACAAATAAATAGCTTAATGATGTACTTCAAGGGTTTGAAGAAACAAGAGCCAAGAGCAAACTAAAGCCAAACTCATCACATGGGAAGAAATAATAATACTCCAAAGTAGAAATTAACAAAATGCAAACCATCAAAACAGAATTAATGAATCTAAAAGCTTCTTGTTTAAAAAACTAAGCAAAACTGACCTTCAGCCAAATCAACAAAAATAAATGAATACCCAGATAAATAAAACTAGAGATGAAATAGGAAAAACAACAGATACCAAGGAGATTCAGAAAATTATAAGAGAATTGTTTATAAATCTATACTCCATTAAACTGTAAAGGTTAAAAGAAATGAACAAATTCCTATATACATTCAAACCACCAAAATTAAACCAGGAAGGTATTAACAATTTAAACAGACCTGTAACAAAAGAGAAGATTGAAGCAATAATTTAAGTCTCCCAACTTATAAAAGCCCAGGCCAAGTTGCTGTCACAGTAGAAATCTACCAGGCATTGAAGTGAGAACTACAACCACTATTTGTCAAATTATTTTTAAAAAATAAAAATCTCGGAAGATCTGGTCTATGACACTGGCCTGAGATTCTTCTTCTTTTGTGCCTACTTTCTCATTTTCTTTTATTGACTGGCCCAATTCCTCTACTTTCTCTTCAAGTCCTGATATTCTGCCAGGAGTTTAGAGTAAGAGACTTCTAAACTCCTTCAATGAAGCCAGTACTACTACAGTTCCAAAACCATGTCATGATACAACAACAGAAAAAGAACTATAGGCCAATATCCTTAATGAACATGGCCACAAAAATTCTCATAATACTTGCAAACAAAAGACAGGCATATATCAAAATGATCATCTACCATTAATAATTAGCTTTATCATGGAGATACAAGAATGGTTCAACATAAGCAAGTTGATAAATATAATGATCACATAAAGGTACTTAAAGAAAAAAATCACAAGTTGTCAGATGCAGAAAAAGATTTTAACATAATTTAACAGCCTTCATGATGAAAAACCTAGAGAGAATACGACTGAATAGGGCATAATAAAAACATAAATGAGGGCTATATATGGTGAACCAACAGCTAACATCATTGTAAATGGGGAAAAAACTTGGAGCAATCCCAGTGAAATCAGAAAGGAGACAGGACTGACCACCATTCCCATTCCTTTTCAAGATAGTGCTTGAGGCACTAGCTAGAGCAATAAGAGAAGAGAAAGAAATTAAAGAGATACAAACAGAAAAAGAAGTCAAATTATATGTATTTGTAGATGATATAATATTACACACAAAAGATGACAAACACTCCAACCAAATCTTCTAGAAATGATAAAAACTTACACCAAAGTAATAAGATACAAAATTAGGTTATAAAAAATCAATAATATTTTCTATTTTCCAATAACAAACATGCTAAAAAGATTGGAAATATTCCCATTCACAGTTGCCTAAAACAAAATGGGGGGGGGACTAACAAAGGAGGTAAAGACCTATTTATATAACAATTTTAAATTTCTAAAGAATGATATTGAGGAAGATAATAGAAGATGAAAAGACCTCTCATGCTCAAGAATTGGTAGAGTTAATATTGTAAAAATTATTGTCCTACCTAATGCAGTGATGGTGGTGTACCAGAAACCAGAGACCTTGAGCCAGACCAATGACTCATTTCAATGAACATTTGCAAGCAAAGCTAATTGGACAAAAGGGCATACTGTGTGACACATTGTGGCTCCCAACACCATCAGGATGAATAAAGAGGTGTTGGAGAGGAAGGTAAGATGGAGGAGTGAAGAAGGTTTTTTGTTGTTGTTTTGGTTTTGGTTTTGTTTGTTTATTTGCTTGCTTTGTTTTGATGTTTTAAATTTTCTTTTGATGGGGCACTGCAAGGGTGAGGAGATGATACAGAGGAGCTGGGAGGTGAGCAGAATTAGGGTGCATTTTCATCTTTGATGAAAATCCCAAAGATTCAATAAAGAAATTATGTTACATAAAAAAGAATGATGTATGAAAGACTAGTATATCAGATTTTGAGTTATATTGCAGAGCCATAGTAATAAAAATAGCATATTACTTACATTAAAATAGAAATGTAGATCAATGAAAGGGAAAGGAAGACACGGTCTTAAGGGTACATAATGACAGCTACCTGATATCCAATAAAGATGCCAAAAACACACACTGGAGGAAAGACAACATTTTAACAACATACAGAGAGTGAAAAACCTCAAAACACTCAGCCCTAAATGGGATGTGTCTATCAAATCCCTCCCCTCAGGGTTCCTAAAGTCAGAAAGATAGAGGACAGACATCAGAGAAAAAGGGCATTCTACACAGAGCAGGATGGCCACACATACAAAGTCACGGAGACTGAAGCAGCATGTACAGAATCTGAATGGCTCTATACAAGATGGGATTCAAAAGCTGAAAGAAGAGGACACATGCCCCCATTCCCAGCTCAGGAACTATCTCCAATTGATAACCACTTGCAAAAGAAAAATTAGTTTTCTCCAAGGGAGTGTCACTGGGGATATAAACTATTCTTAAGGGTAGGCTGCATGCCCAGTAGTAGATGGCCAAGAGAAAACAAACTCAACAACATCTTCAGAGATTCTTTATCTGATAGTGTTGTGTCAGGGCTTTTTTTTTTAACTTTTATTTTTTATTTATTTGTTTGTTTGTTTTACCCTATAGGTTTTTTATATATGTTATGGTTTCCAGTTTTGTGAAAATCAAAATAAAGTAAACCAAACATAAAACCAAAAGAAACCACCGTCTCTAGCCTTCCATAGAGAAGGGGCTATGAAGGAAAATTGATTGAAATATGGAACTAATAAAAGCCTACATTGTAGGAAAGAAGATGAACTCCAGTCTCACAAGCAAGGCTGTGCAATAGTGAAGCAGCAGTCCAGTGCTGCTTTTCAAGTTCCTAGAAGTAGGAACAAAGAGTGGCTGCCATGGGGGAAGAAGACATTACCTCTAGGTTGTACCATGGACTGATGTTAATTCCAAGGAAATCATCCTTTGGCAATCTATGGGCCATTTCTAAAATCTACTACCTTTCTTTTGGGTTCTAATGTACTCTATTAAACTCTTCCTTGTATCTTAAAATAAGTCTTATTTAAAATGACAGAAAGACAATAAGAAAAGATGGATTCTGGAAGAGGAAGTCATTGTCTTCGATGCATAGTTCGAAACCCATAGTCATACAGATGGCCCTGAGTCAATAGGTCCCAAAACAAAACAAACCAACAGAAACCATGAATGTAGGAAAGAAGGCTAGAAAAGAGATGAGCGGACAGTGCAAAGGTGGGAACAAGCGATGGAAATGGAAGGTGGGGATGAGCAAAATCAAACACCTGTATGGAAAATCTCATAATGAAATTCACTTTATACTAACCAAAAATTAATAAAAAATTATAGTAGGAGGGGTAAAGGTATTAACAAAAGGTAGGAAGTCCAACTGTATTGGGAAGGGAAGAATTTTCATGCCCATAGATGAAATCATCTGGCTTTACTGTAAGTTACCTGCCATTCATACAGCTGTACCAGGTTTCTACTAAATACGGTTAGAGAACTGAAAGATACACATAGCATCTCCACAGACACACATTTCACTGAAGCACTCAACTGTTCTCTGCAAAGGCTCATCACTTAAGATAAAATCAAAGCCATGGCACACACCTTTAACCCCAGCACTTGTAGGGCAGAGGCAGGTAGATCTCTGAGTTTGAGTCCAGCCTGGTGTACAGAGTGAGTTCCAGGACAGCCAGGACTACACAGAGAAATCCTATCTTGAAAAGAAGCGAACATTCATAAGGCTGTTTTCTGATAGCTTGGGGGAGCGGGAGATCCCAACTGGATCAAGAACAGAGAAGGAAAACAAAGAATGTTCATGGTAAATGAAGATCATATGAGAATAGGAAGAAGCAAAGTGCTAGAGAGGCCCACAGAAATCCACAAAGATGGCCCCATAATAGACTGCTGGCAATGGTCAAGAAACAGCCCGAACTGACCCACTCTGGTGATGGGATGGCCAAACACCCTAATTGTCATGGTAGAAACCCCATCCAATGACTGAGGGAACTGGATGCAGAGATCCACGGTCAGGCCCCGGGTGAAGCTCCGGGAGTCCAAATGGTGAGAAAGAGGAGGGTTTGTATGAGCGAGAATTGTTGAGACCAAGGTTGGATAAAGCACAGGGACAAATAGCCAAACGAATGGAAACACATGAACTATGAACCAATGGCTGAGGGGCCCCCAACTGGATCAGGCCCTCTGAATAGGTGAGACAGTTGATTGGCTTGATCTGTTTGGGAGGCATCCAGGCAGTGGGACCGGGTCCTGTGCTCAGTGCATGAATTGGCTGTTTGAAACCTAGGGCTTAGCAGAGAAGCTTTGCTCAGCCTGGGAGGAGGGGACTAGACCTGCCTGGACTGAGTCCACCAGGTTGATCTCAATCCTCGGGGGAGTCTTTGCCCTGGAGGAGATGGGAATGGGGAGTGGGCTAGGGGAAAAGGGAGCAGGGCGGGAGGGGGGAGAACAAGGGAATCCATGGCTGATATGTAAAATTAAATTATATTGTAAAATAAAATAAAATAAATCTTAAAAAAACTAATTCTGGGCACATTTACAATGGCAATGTAAAATTGATTATATCAATTGAAAAATAATATACATTAATAATAATAGAATAAATAAAATGTTGACTACAGAAGCTAAAAAAAGCAAACAAACAAATAGATAAAAACAAAGCTAATGGAGAAGAACATCTAATGAAAAATTAATTGACAACTATGAAAATTCAAGTGGAAATTTCATACCTGACAGGTAGTATTGACATATGCAACCTCATCACATTTTCAAGAAATAAATATTGCAGTATGTACAAAAACAGAATAATACTAAAAAATATCCAAGTTGGCATGACTTTACTTTATTTAAAATATTATTAACATTGGTATTTTTATTAAAATATTGTATGAGAAATATAACAGATGACCAAAGCATACACATGCACATAACAGAGATTTTTAACACCCAGAATTAACCATTACAGATATTAGAGTTGTGCTATTTTGAGTTTCCATCTCATAAGTTGATAGAGTAAAATATTATAAAAGATGAGGTTTGCTGGAGCATCATGTTAAATGGCTCATGCGTTACATGAAACCACAGATGAGCAGAATCCAGCTGCTGTCTGGTTTCTCCTTCCTTTGCACTGTGTTAACCACATTACTGTAACAAATACCTAAGAAGTCAATTTATAACAAGGAAGGGGTTGTTTTGGCTCATGATTTCTGAGGTATCAACCCATGGCTGCTTGGCCCTGTGACTTAGGGTCTATGGTAACAGGGTACATCATATGTGAGTTCACAGTACAAAAGGCTTCTTCACCTCATGGTGACCAAGAAGAATTAGGGCGTTACTTCCCCCTTCAATGGCCCATCCTCCATAACCTACCTTCCTCCCATTAGCTCTGCATCTCAAAGGTTCCACGGCATTTCAACAATGCCATAGGCTGGAAGCAAGACCTTAGCATATCAGCTTTTGAGAACATTCATCCAAACATCAGTGATCTTTCAGCGTCAGGCATTGATCCTGCCTTCTATTCTGTAGTTTTCTTCTTTTTCTCTCTCTCGGTACAAAGGTCATAGCATTAAACTTTTCTTTCTTTCTGTTTTACTTTCTAATAGTAATGATTTGCTAATTTTTATTATTTTTTATTCATTTAACTGGAGCAGAAACATATGATGTGGTTATGTTTTCAGTGTCAAAAGAAAAAAACTTTCAACCCATTTCCTTCTTGTGTAGCCAAAGCATTCTTTGTTTTTCTTTTTTATAGTCTTTTAAAAATTCTAAGAGTTTTCATTTAAGAATAGGTTAAAAAAAATAGTTTCAAGGCACTACCTGGGTATGCATAGAGAAAAAGAAAACTGCATGTATATATCCAACATCTGAAAATTACTTGGGTCTTAACTTTTATAGGGGATTTTATGATTACAGCATAGAAGGGAAATAATACAGATTAAGGGAACAGCAACTACAGACACACACACACCCCTTTTTTAAAAAAAAAATTCACCAAGAATGTTTATTGAACAGGATCCCCAAACCAAAGCATCACTAGGCTCCAGATGGATTCAAGCCAGCATTTCCGAGCTACTCTGCTTGTACTATAGTGAAGAACTGGTAAAGAAGCCCAGCTTGCTGTTTGTCCAGTTGAGGAGCCAAGTCATAAATGTGGTCAAAAATCATTCAGGGAAATATGTCCAAATCACAGAATTTCTTAAAGTGGAGAGTTAGTCTGACCTTTTATATTTATATTTTATTATAAGCTCTGGATTTGGGGATAGGGAAAAATAAAACCCAAACTCCCAACACCTTTAGCAATGGAAAGAATCTAATTCTACGGAGTATAAATAAGAGAGGGAGGGAGAGGGGAGGGGGAGATTGTTGTTAAATACATATTTTTGGTAAAAAAAAAAAAAAAAGACATGCATTTTGTAATTCTTACTGGCCCACTGATTATATTCCATCTTCTAAAAAATCTTTTCAGCTTAGGAAATCCATCTGTCTTTAATTAAACTTGATCCTGGAGAATGTTTGAAAGTTCCATGTTAGAATGTTTAAAGCAATTAAAGATATAGGCCTTGGTGACTTGGTCTGGGAACTCAACTGTCTGTTAAATAATCATCTAATTGAGACTGGGGCATGGTGGGTGAGGGCACTGGGAGCTCGGGAAGGGATAATTCCCCCTGAATCTAGAATCGGGGTGAATTATGTGGCCATAAAATATGTGGTAAGTATCAAGTTACTCATTATGCTACACACAAAAAAAAATCAAGGAAACCTGGTAAGCAAGGCAGCTCGTTGTAAGCATCTGTTAAATTAAATCTCATCTATTGCAAAATTAACTTAGACCAGACTGAGAACATTTATCATTATAAGCATAGCAGGTAAATTGTGATTTGACCAGAATGTATTTGTATACATGGTTTTAGCCAATATAATGTTTTTGTATTTTCACAAATTAAGTTTTCTAAACAACACTAATTATGTTTATTCTCTATCATTATCTTTTTGTCCCAACAACATGAGACAATTTTTTTTCAATGTGGCAGGGTGGGGCATGGTCTAGAAGTACCCTGTTAAACAGTAAGGCTGGAACAGTGGGTGAACAATTGCATAAGTTCTCTTGGATGGGAATTTGAATATATGTTGTGAAGAATGAGGAAAATAAATTCCTATCTTGCACTTTTATTGCCAATTAGTTCCCGGTGCCTTTATCACCAGGAAACTCCCAGAATGAGGGGAAGCATTTGGTAGACTTCCTTTTATATGGGCCTCGTGCTTCCACCCTTGATCTGGTGGCTTCTTGTACTGAGACCTAATTAGATGGTACAGCACCACCAATTGTGCTGGATGCTTTATAGACACCTCAGTCAGCGTTTCTCCTGGGACTGGGATTCCCCACCAACTTCTGAGGACTGACAAAGGAAATTCACAAATATTCTCACTCAGAACTTCCAGTAGCATCCTACCCTGGCTGCCTTCATAAGCAGACTTCCTAAAGCCTGAGGAAGACAACCTAGAGAACTGTTGCAAGAATGTGGACAATGTACATGTACCTGCATTCACATGTAAACGTACACCTATGAAAACAGGCAAATGAACATCTCATCAGTCACTGGGCATATCTTGCTGAAAGAATGAAGCATTTGTTTCATTTAAAAACTGATAAGGGGTTCTTCATAAGATTTTAAATACTCAATAGTTCCTAATCTTTTAAAAAAGGATAGAACACAAAAAGAAAAGAAATAAGCCAAGATGGGATTTTTTTTTCTCCTTTTAAAAAATGTCATGCTTACAATCTTATTTGAACAGTACTGCTCCCAGTGTGTCAGATATGGCTGTAGCTAGTGGAGTACTTAATCCAGGCTATGGGAGCCAGAGTAAGTCCAGGATGAGGAAATCAATCCAGAGTCTGGATAGAGTGGACACAGATAGACCGAATCAAAGTGGACTATGGAAACAGAGGGTCTGAAATGAAGAGGCTCTCAAGTCAACCTACATACCACTACTACACCACTCCTACCATTGAGCTACAAAGGATTGTGGGAGTTCTCTGTGGTACTTGGGGATAAAGAAAGGTCAACAGGAAAGAGTAGTTATATAGGCCTTCCACAGTCCTTCAGCGCTTCAGTTACAGAAAGCATACACAGTTGAATAGGGAGACAGAATTATTATATATAGTTGATCAGGGAGGTGGTGTTATTGCATACAGATAAACAAGGAGGTGGGGTTATTACATACAGCTGAACAAAGCGGCTGGTTTAGCTGATCTCCATAGGATCTGTTTTTGAATAGGAGCAGTCTCAGTCCCTAAACACAACAGGGAAAAGGTAACAGTGGAGGTTTCTTGTGTACACTGTCAGCATTTACACTTGGACCCCTTCACCACCCATAAGCTTTTGCCATCCCTCTCAGCCTCACCAGGTGAAGACTTTGCCCCTCCCATGGTGCTGAGGCATTGGAGTCCTTGACATGGCTGTGCCCATGTCCACAGTACACACATTCATTCACTCAGGACTTCATTTACTCAATTCTTCCTGTGCTCCCCACAGCCAATAATCGTTTCAACACACCAGTTAAAGGTGGAAACTAACTGACTGGATTAAAAAACAAGATCTAACTCTCTGTTGTCTCCAAGAAACAAAGCTGACCAGCAAGGACTCCCAAAGACTGAGAGTCAAATGAAAGGATTTAGTAAAGTAAATGGAAGTTGTAAAAAGCCTATATTATTGTTCTCAAATCTGATAACACAAACATCAAGCAAAAACTAGTGAGAATAGATAAAGGCAAAGACAACAACACATTAATGAAAGGAATAATTCATCAAGAAGTTATATCAATGGCAATATTTATGCACAGAATCAAATTTCATCAAATAAGAACTAATGGGTATGAATGAGTGAGAGGTCAGGATACATCAATGGTGAGAGACGTCAATACACCACCTTTTGATAGGTCTTCCAAACAGAAAATAAACAAAGAAACACATAATTCACTCATATTATAGATTTATTAGTTTGAATAGACCAACAGGATATTCAATCCAGAAAATGGTGCATATACATTCTTTCTTAGTGGCTTACAGAACTTTCTCCAAAGTCAATCATACTATAGGCCACAAATTAAATTTTAACAAATACAGAAACATCAAAATATCCCCTTGTATCTTATAAGGCCATAGTGTGATGAAATAGAAACTAACAGTAAAAGAAACAGCAGAAACTATACAAATAATTGAAGTCTGAACAATTACACTTTGGAATGAAGAATGTGTAATTAAATAAGCCAGGAGGATATTTTTAAAGTGTCTAGAATCAAATGAAAAGTTAGATCATAATACAGTATAGGATGTTCAAAGAAGGGAAAACAAGAGTGTGAGTCATGTTAAAATTGTAAAAGTCAGACCTTGATCCCTTCAGGGTAATCTACCAAATGTGACTCAGATATTCACAAGATCTCTATAAACAGATTTCTAAAGAAGTCGGATCCTAGAGGACAGTTTAAGACTTGCTCATTTACTGTATGTTTCTCTTTGAATCACTATGTGTTATGAACATGATAGACATAAAAGTGAGAAATGTTACTGAGTGAATTGAATGTTGCTCCCAACACTGTTAATATGCTCAGTAGATATTTACCAGGTAGACATTTTTATGTCATGTCTACTATACCATGTTTACTCACAACTGTTGAGTCTGTAGATATTTAATTTTGTACAATATATCCCATAGATCTGTTAATAATTTAATAAACTAAAAAAATGATAGCAGAGTGGACAGGAATCTCGTGGACAGAGCTGAAGCAGTTCTAATAAGGAAGTTTGTAGCTAAAAATGCTCATATCTTTTTATTTAAAATTTTATTTATTTTACATACCAACCATAGATCCCCCTGTCATCCCTCCCCCCTCCATTCTTCTCCCACCCCCACCCCCTACCCCCCACCCCCACTTCCCCTCTACCCCGCTCCCTACTCCTCTAAATGGGTAAGTCCTCCCATGAAAGGACAGCAAAGCCTGGTACATTCAATTGAATTAGAACCAAGCCCCTCCCCCCTGCATCAAGGGTGAGCAAGGTATCTGACCATAGGTAATGGGATCCAGAAAGCCAAATCATGCACCAGGGATAGATCCTGATCCTGCTGCCAGGGGCCCCTCAAACAGACCCAGCTACACAACTGTCTCCTGTATGCAGAGGGTCTAGTCTGGTCCCAGCAGGTTTCACTGCTGTTGGTCTAAAGTTTGTGAGTTCCTACGAGCTTGGTTCCACTGTCTCTGAAGATTTCCCCATCATGATCTTGTCTCCCCTTGTTCATACAATCTCTCTTCCCTCTCTTCAACTGGGCTCCCAGGGCTTGGATTGGTGCTTGGTTGTGGATCTCTGCATCTGCTTCCATCAGTTACTGAATGAAGGCTCTATGATGACAGTGTATTCACCAATCTGATTACCAGGATAGGACAGTTCAGGCATGCTCACCACTGTTGCTAGTAGTCTAATCTGGGGTTGTCCTTGTGGGTTCCTGGAAATTTTGCTGGCACCAGATTTCTCCCTTACCCCATAATATCTCCCTCTATAAAGATATCTCTTGATAGATATCTGTCCCGCTCTGTCCCTCCCCAAGCTCTACCATCCTGTTCCCTCATGTTCTCATCCCCCATCCCCTCCCCTGCATTGCCCCCCTCACCCTCAGTTAACTCATAGAGATCTCCTCTGTTTCTCTTTCCCAGGGTGATCCATGCATCCCTTTTAGGGTCCTCCTTGTTTTCTAGCTTCTCTGGAGCTGTGGGTTGTAGTATGATTATCCTTTGCTTTCCATCTAGTATCCACTTATGAGTGAGTACACACCATGTTTGTCTTTCTCAGTCTGGGTTAGCTCACTCAAGATAATATTTTCTAGTTCCATCCATTTGCCTGTAAATTTCATGATGTCATTGTTTTTTACTGTTGCGTAGTACTCCATTGTGGATATGTGCCACATTTTCTTTGTCCATTCTTCGGTTTAGGGGCATCTAGGTTGTTTCCAGATTATGAATAATGCTGCTATGAACATAGTTGAGCAAGTGTCCTTGTGGTATGATTGAGCATCTCTTGGGTATATGCCCAATGGTGATGTCCTTGGGCCTTCAGGTAGATTGATTCCCAATTATCTGAGAAACCACCATACTGATTTCCAAAGTGGCTGTAAAAGCTTGCATTCCCACCAAAGGTGGAGGAGTGTTCCATTTGCTCCACATCCTCTCCAGCATAAGCTGTCATCAGTGTTTTTGATCTTTGCCATTCTGACAGGTGTAAGATGGTATCTCAGAGTCATTTTGATTTGTCTTTCCCTGATGACTAAGGATGTTGAGCAATTCCTTAAATGTCTTTTGACCATTTGAGATTCTTCTGTTGAGAATTCTCTGTTTAGATCTGTAGCCCATTTTTTAATTGGAACATTTGGCATTTTGCTGTCTAGTTTCTTGAGTTCTTTATATATTTTGGAGATCAGCCCTCTGTCAGCTGTGGGGTTGGTGAAGATCTTTTCCCATTCTGTAGAGTGTCATTTTGTCCTATGTACTGTGTCCTTTGCCTTACAGAAACTTCTCAGTTTCAGGAGGTCCCACTCTCCCCATATCCTTTCAATATAGCACTTGAAGTTCTAGCTAGAGCAATTAGACAACAAATCAGATCAAGGAGATACAAATGATATGATAGTATACATTAGTGACACCAAAAATTCTACAAGGGAACTCCTACAACTGATAGACACCTTCAGTAATGTGGCAGGATACAAGATGAACTAAAAAAAAATCAGTATCCCTCCTATATACAAATGATAAACGGGCCGAGAAAGAAATCAGAGAAACATCACCCTTTACAATAGCCACAAATAATATAAAATATTTGGAGTAACTCTAATGAAACAAGTGAAAGACCTGTATGACAAGGACTTTAAGTCCTTGAAAAAGGAAATTGAAGAAGATATCAGAAAATGGAAAGATCTCCCATGCTCATGGATAGGTTGGACCAACATAATAAAAATGGCAATCTTACCAAAAGTAATCTATGAATTCAATGTAATCCCCATCAAAATCCCAATGCAATTCTTCACAGACCTCAAAAGAAAAATACTCAATTTCATATGTAAAACAAAAAAACCTAGGATAGCTAAAGCAAACCTTTACAATAAAGCAACTTCTTGAGGTATCACCATCCCTGACTTCAAGGTCTACTTTAGAGCTATAATAATAAAAACAGCTTGGTATTGGCATAAAAACCAATATGTGGACCAATGGAATCAAATTGAAGATCCTGACATTAATCCACACACCTATGAACACCTGATTTTTGACAAAGAAGCCAAAACCATATAATGGAAAAAAGAAAGCATCTTTTTTGGTGCTGGCATAACTGGACGTCAACATGTAGAAAATTAAAAATATATTCGTATCTATCACCATGCACAAAACTCAAGTCCACGTGGATCAAAGACCTCAACATAAATCCAGCTACACTGAACCTGATAGAAGAGAAAATAGGAAGTAGCCTAGAATGCATTGGCACAGGAGACCACTTCCTAAATATAATACCAGTAGCACACACCGAGAGCAACAATTAATAAAAATTGCTCATATTTTGAAAATCAGAAAGACTCTAAATAAATAATGAAATGATGTACTTCAAGGTTCTAGAGAAATAAGAAGTCAAATCTAAATGCAGCAGGCACAAAAACATGATAAAGATCGGGAAAGAAATTAGGGAAATACAGTCTAAAGCAGTGGTTCTCAATCTTCCTAATGCTATGACCCTTTAACAGTTCCTCATGTTGTGGTGACCCACCAATCATAAAATTATTTTGTTGCTACTTCATAACTGTAACTTTCCTGTTATGAATTGTAATGTAAATACTTTTGGAGATAGAGGTTTGCCAAGGGGGCCTTGACTCACAGGTTGAAAACCACTGGTCAAAAGAGATAAACCATATAGTCAATCAAACACTGAAGTGATAAAAAAAAAATATTGAAGGTCGCGGTGGTGGTGCACACCTTTAATCCCAGCACTCGGGAGACTGAGCCAGGTAGATCTCTGTGAATTTGAGGCCAGCCCGGTCTACAGAGTGAGATCCAGGACAGGCACCAAAACTACACAGAGAAACTCTGTCTCAAAAAAAAAAAAATTGAAAACCCCTAACCAAACTCACTAAAAAAAAGAGAGAAAAGAACCAAATAAATACAAATCAGAAATGAAGAGAGATGTTACAAAAGATTCCAATGCAATTTAGAGAATTGTTAAGAATACTTTGACAAATTACATCCCAAAAGCTAGAAACACAGATCAATTCCTAAACTCATATGATTTGCTAAATTTAAATCAAGAGAATTCAAACAATTTAATCAGACCTGTAGTAAGTAACAAGGTAGAAGCAGGTATTTAAGTTATTCCCATAAAGAAAAACCAAGAACTGGTTTCATTCACTACTGAATTCTATAAAAGTGTTAAGGAAGACTTAATATCAACACTTTTCAAACTGTTCCAAACAGCAGAACTATCAAGCTCATTCCATAGAATCAATATTACCCTTATAACAAATCCAAACAAAGTCTCAATAAAAAGAAAACTTACACCAACTTCCCTGCTAAACACAAATCCAAAATATTTGCAAAACAAATGCAAACGTACATTATGAAGATCATCAAGACCAAGCTGGTTTCATGGCAGGGACACAAGTTTGGTTTAACACGTGCAAATCAATAATTATATTATATCATATAAATGAGCCTTAAGGACAGATAGTCATCTCAATAAATACAGAAAAGGCAATTGACCAAGTTCAACTTGCCTTCATGATGAAATTCCTGAAGACACTAGAAAGAGAAGCAACGTATCTCAAAACAGCAAAACAAAAGGTTATATACAACAAACCCAAAGCCAACCTTATTCAGCATGAGGAAAAACCGAGAGCATTTGTTTATTCTCCCCAAAATTTGGAACAAAACAAAGGTGCCCACTTTCTTTCAATATAGTCCTCAAAATCTTAGCCTGAGAAATGAAAAAGAAAGAAAGGGGATACAGGTAGGAAAGAAATTATTCAAATTATCACTCTCTGAAGACGACATGATCTTGTACTTAAAATACACAATAGACTCACCAGTAAAATGTGAGTTTGCTTATACACAATCAGCATTTAAAATCAGTAGCTGTTCCCACTCAACCAATCAAATAGTCAAAGGGCCTTCCAGTGAAAATGTCTAAGAAAATGAAAATGAAGTTGAAGAGGCAATCAGACAGCAGGATGAATTCTCGTGCTTGCAGCCTAGAAGAATTCATATTATGCAGATGGCTATACTACCAATAGCACTTTACAGGCTCAACACATGTCTCTTCAAAGATTCAAAGGCATTCTTTATAGAACTAGAAAAGACAGTCCAAAAATTCACAAGAATAAACTACCATCAATTACACGCTGTTCAGAGGTAAATATATAGGCTTTTTTCATATATATTTTAAAGGAAAGTGGCTGATGTATCAATGATCACAGTTTGTTCCTTAAGAAGCCAAAGGCAATAACAAATTAAACAAAAATAATTCAGACTGTAAGAAACAATGTAGCTAAAAGCTGAAGTTAAGGAAGTAGAAAAATGATTGAATAACAGGGGAAAAAAGCAACAAGGAAAGAGTTGTTACTTTGAAAACTATATAAACAACAAAAACTGCAGGGAAATGTGGAAAATATTACTGTTAGAAACAAAAGGAGATAATTTTCCATCATTAAAGCCATTAGTTTGAGCCAGGAGTGGTGTCCCAAGTCTGTAATTCCAGCTATTCAGGAGACTGAGGCAAGAGGGTCCTGAGTTCAAGACTCTTTCATTCTACATGATTTAAAGTTAGTCTAAGCAATGTAGTGATGTTCTGGTCTCTAATAAAATCTGAGAAGGATTAGATTGTTGAGATAGAGTTCAGTGATATTGTGCTAGATTATGCACAAAGCCCTCGATTCAATTTACAGTGGGTATACACACACACACACACAAATATTTTAATAATACACTTGAATATTCATATGAAATGAACTAATATTAAAGGGAACACAGAATTGAAAAAATGTTAGAAATTTTTAAAATCTACATTTCTCTTTAAATACTAAATAATGTGAATAGATATTAAAAATCTTCCCTGAAGGAAATTTGAGCATCAGATGCTTTTACAGGGAAATTTTATAAATATTTAAGGAAAGAATAAACCTAATGTTATTCAAATTCTTCAAGAAATGACTAAAGACAAGGCTATTTGCCCCCTAGCCTTCGAAGCCAGAGTAGCCATGATAACAAACCTTGTAAGGCTACTATGAGAAATGAAAATGCAAGCATCCTCACAGCGTATGTAGAAACACAAAATGAATAGTAAAATCTACATGTGGTGAGATCCAAATGTAGAATATACACTTGAATCAAGCTGCCTTCCTGCTGGGACTGGGGTTTATCAATGTAAAAGCAGTAAAGGAAATATAGTAATGAAATAAGAAGAAATACAATCTTCTCAGAAGATGTTAAAACACAGTCCAGGAACCCCAAGAAAAGGCTTGTCAAATTAGGAATATGCAGAGAGAAAACAAAAATGCCTGCAAATATCCACATAACACATTGATGAAACTGGAGGCTCTCCACCAAGACCAGAGATGGAAATTTGCTTTTACTTCTTCTCTAATATTGCAAATTAATAAATCTCCCGACTAAAACCCCTCATTAATAGCTCCTTTTGTTCATTAGAACCCCATCTCAGGTGAGTTTTAGCTTTAAATATTCCTGTACAAAATAATTTAGTAGATTTACTGCCACAGAGCAGACAACTCTGAAAGACCAACATTCCGTCAAACACATCACATCAAAGGGAAATGAAGGGGACTGCCGAGAAACTGAAGGTGTCCATGCACCATCTACTAGGGAACCATCAAGAAGCAAAGATGAAGTGAAAACTTGAATTCCCCGTAAATTCCGAGTCCATCTTCCAAATTAGGGGAGGCACAGATTGAGAATGTGTGTATACTGCTCCAGGTTGTGTCCATAACAAATGGAAAGATACGTTGTGCTTATTTCCAGAGCCATGCACAGTGAACAACAGAACAAGTACTATACAGGGGATGTGGACTGCCATAAAGAAGCCATTAGAACAACTGACAGGACAGACAAGCAGGTAGATTCTGCAAGGCTGCAGTGAAGGAGCCATCTCAGCTGTCTGCAAATATGGCATTGTCTTCCTTCCTTTTCACTTAGGACATGCCGTGCTCTAGTTGAAGAGGCAATCAGATAGTAGGATGAATTCTCGTGCTTGCAGCCTACCAGGAAAAGCTCTGCATCTTTGCTGATGTTTCCTGTGGATAATTTCCTCTATTCCTCAAAGCTAAATATTTTTCACGGAGTTCTCATTTTGCTGGTTCATTGATTTCTTAGTTTAATTTGAGACAGGGTCTCATATATCACAGGCTGTCTTCAAACTCCTTATGTAGCTGAGGATGACTTTTAACTTCTGCTCTTCCTGTCCAAACCTCCTATGTGCTGAGATTATAGACATGTGCCATGACACCCATTACCCAGGGGTTCATGACTGCCAAGCAAGCACTCTACCAACTGAGTTACATTCCCAGTTAGAAAGTAGTGTTGTTCATTTCTTCATTGGAATTTGTTTCTGTCTTCGTTTGTTTATCTGGAGCTGGGGTTGAATTCAGGCCTTTACCCATGTTCAGCAGACACTACCTTTGAGCTATATCCCACCCCCACCTTTTAAAAGCAGTATTGTAAAATATTTGTGTCTTGTATATTGCCGCTGACAAATTTAAATGTTATCTTGGGAGTCTCGATCTTTGAGCATCACATAACTTTCTAATTCAAAAATATCATCATAAGTGGGTAGAAGTAAGCAACTTATTAAATAAGAAACACAGAGCCAATGTAAAGATGAAAGCCCAAGAGGTCAGAGCTAAGAGCCTTACCCTTCCTGCTTCAGCTATCCTCTTCAGCCAAGAGACCTACTTCCTGTGTGTTTGTCTTTATATAGACTTTTTGTTCTGCCTTCTCATTGGTTGTAAACCCAACCACATGACTGCCTCGTCACTGCCTGTCTGTACAGACCTCCAGGTCTTCTATGGTTGGTATTGAGATTAAAGGTGTGTGTCTCCAATGCTAGCTGTATCCTTGAACACACAGAGATCTACCTAGCTCTGCCTACCAAGTGCTGCGATTAAAGGCGTGCACCACCACCGCCCAGCTTTTGCTATGGCTCTAATAGCTCTGACCCCTGGGCAACTTTATTTATTAACATACAAATAAAATCACATTTTTTTCAGTACAAATAAAATATCACCATATAAGTGATTTCCAATAATCAAATAATGGAAAATTAGGAGAAACAAACAACTTGAGACATTGTAACATTTTGATGTTACTAAATGTGTATTGCACTGTTACACTAATACATCAAAACAGTATGCTGATTCTTGTGACTTCAGATCCATAACAGATCTTAGCACTTGCTAGGGGGGACAAGGACTTGAAAAGGAGGGGATGACAAATTCTATTTATTTAATTTTAGTTTTCATTGTGATTCAAGATATAGAGTAAGCTTAAAACAGCATTTGTAGGTTAAAACTGTTGATCAGATGTAATTCTTAAAGTCCCAAGTGAGATTTCTTAACTTACTAATTAATTCAGGCAGGATTAATCTGTTGTTTTAATTAATTTTAGTTAATGAACAAAATAATATGTGCCATTATGACATTTCCACATATGTATATCATTGCGCTTTGCTCATATTCTCTTCCATATCTCCTCTTGTCCCCATTTCTCCTTTAGCTCCCCTCCCTCTATCCACATTGCCTCCTCTGCTTCCTCATATGTGCATTGATATTTAAATCCCGCGTCTTTATTTGTTGTCTTTTTCCATCCATTACCCTGTCTTGTCCCTCCTCATTTACAGCCTCCCTGGCCCTCCACCTTGTCCTTCTTTTCTTCTATGTCACACATTTGTTTTAAAATCTAGACTCTGTCCATGAAAGAAAACATGTCGTATTTGTCTTTCTCAGTCTGGGTTACTTCACTTAGCATGATGGTCTCCAATCTCCTAAAGATTTTTAAAATACCGCTCTGGTCTATTTTAAACAAACTCAATAATGACAGCCCAGATTTATCCACCAAGAAAATAAAACCACACAAACACACTATGAACTGATGATTGGCAAACATTCTCTATAAAGTTTCCTCATGCTACAAACTCCAGCCATCACTCTAGAACATGCATTGATTTAGGAAAATACACCTTAACTGTGACTTCTCCAGAATATGGTATTTACACAAAGCTAGAGGTACCTGCTCTAAACCAGTTTCACCTAGAAATGGAAATACTGGCTTGTGCCCAGCATGCCATTAAGGATTTAAACCTGTCCCAGCCTATTTAATTATATTTACCACAAGCTTCAATGATGCTTTTCAATGTGGGAAGCATGTTATTTTTCAAGAAGACTGATTGCTATATTAAAATCTTTTGAGAAAAATATTAGCATGTTACGTGTGGCTTGGCAACGTAACTCTTTGGAGATATTTTATGTAATATGCAAGTCAGAACCATTTTAGGTGATTCCCCTAAGGAAACAGCACAAACAAACTGAAAAAAAGGAAAGGTCAGGAGTCTGTCTTTGGAAAGTTCAGTGATTGCTTGCCGCTAATTCACACGTATTGACTTTCTGCTACCATGTTCCTATTTTCCTGGCCACACTGGGGGGAGTTCCAGTTACTCACTAAACTCCATAAATAGAAGACATTATGCAGTGAAAGAGGGGGAGAATAAAAATCAAGTCATGATTTAATGGGACTGACACTCTAAGGAGCAAGAAGGTGTAAGGAATGAAAAACGGAGCAAAAACAAAGAGAAAACACATGATTACTTGTGAGTAGATAGACACACTTGGAGTCTGTGTGCCAGCCTTCTATTGCTATGATAAGAAGTTTCCACAAATGGAAGAAGTCAAAGAAGACAATTTTACAGGTTCACAATTTTGTTTCACAGGTGTCTGCTCTAGTCTCGGGAGATTAAAATCAAGTACCTGGTAAGAAATCTTTTTTTGGTTTGTTTTGTTTTATTTTGTTTTGTTTGGCACTGAGGCTTTAACCTAGGACCTCATGCCTTCTTGGCAAACACTCTGCCACTGAACTGCATCCCAGCCAAAGGATGTGATCTTCCCCAAAGGATAGGTCTAAGAACCTGTCTTATTTCTCATTTGCAGTGTTGGCAGAAATGTTCTTCTACTGGTTGTAGGCCTGGAGCCTTCATTCCCTTGAATAGCCACATGAGAGCTATTCCCCGTTATTTAAAACATCCCCCATTCTTTGACTTGTGAGCACCTTCTCCTTTATCTTCAAAGCTAGCAAGTGCAGGTAGACACCTTCTCATGCCTCCTTTCTCTTAGTTACCTCCTCCTCTGCTAAGACCCTATGTGATTGCGTTATCCCATTCAAAACGATGCACGATAAACCTCTCTTCTTTATGTGCTCAGTTGATTAGTAATTAAACTCCATTTGCATAGACCCTATCACCATTCAATTTTAGCACAATCTCAGACTCAGAACATTAGAGTATAGTTATGTTTGGTGACACATCACCCTGCTTAACCAAGGTTATTTAAATACAAAGATAAAATACATATTTAAAACACAGTGCTATTTATTACCTTTGTATGTATACTATAGTTATCTCTTTGTCATTCACCAAATTATTCTAGCTACTCAACATCTAATGATGATAATTTAAATGCAAAGCATATAATTTTATAATAGTTTCAAGACCAAAATTATAAAATAATCAAAGAAAAGTTGACAAATTAAGAAAATAATAATAACAAATGTTAATCTATGGTATAAAATAAGAATCAGTTAATCTACATGAGAATACATGAATAAACAAATGCATTATAGAAAAGAAGTAGCCTTTTCTTAGAGTGGAATTACAATATCTAATGTGAACGACATAGTCAGCTTCACATTTGGCCCAAACTTGGTCATAACTGCTTCAGAAACATATTGAATGGGTTTTATTGGTGTGGTGAGCAAAAAGACATGTTCTCAAATATCTCCCCTCTAGCTATATCTGTATACTAATTACAAAGAAGCAAGCAGTAACTTTAGTATAGAGAATATGATAACTACCTTTAAAAAATGATCAGGTATCACCCCCAATACTTGGGGAAAATTCGTGCCTGTGTCTATAAGATTTACCAAGAAAGACAAGCATTCTATGATGATAGGATGACTTCCACAGAATCAACACGTCAATTAAGGTGTGAGGAAACATCAAACAAACAACTGTGGCATTCTAAAACACAAATAATACATATTTCTAAAAAAATGCCAAGATGATGAAAGAAAGAACTAGCCTGGATCAAGCTGAAAGGGACGGCATGAGTCACCGGGATATTCTGGATTGTATGCTGGATATGAAACTGATTTCACAGGAAAGGCTCTTACTGTAACAATTGGCAATATTTGAATAAAAGAAGCATATTAGAGACTGTTACTGCAATAATGGTGTTCTTTCCTTTAATAATTCTTCTATGATTGTATATAAAGAATATCTAGTTTAAACACACACACACACACACAAGTATTTAGAGGTAAAGGAATACCACTTATTACTTTCAGGTAATTCAGGAAAAGTAGCAATGTGTGTGTGGATCAATAAATAAAATGATGAAGCAAATTTTATGGAATTGATAGAATATTAGATTTTAGAAAATCTTGGTGAAAAGAATGTAGAATCTTTTCCTGAATTTTTCAAACTCCATGTGAATCTGAAATTATATTAAAGTAAAGTGTAAAAATAATTAAAGAATATTTGTTTTACTATGAGAAATTATAATTTTTAAAATAAGTACCATTGGTGTGATATTATTTTTTCTAACTTTTAAGAATGTATTAGTCTATAAAGTAATGGGGTCAATTATGACATTTTGTACAGACATCATGTGTTTTTGTTCACATTTACCTACATTACACTCTTTTGTCCCCCTTTATCCCTCTTTCTCTTCTTCCCAGTATTCTCTTAGTCCTCCATGGCTCTCTTTTTTAAAATGTAGATTTCATTTATGATAGAAAACATGCAACATTTGTCTTCCTGAGTGTGGTTTATTTTATCTGTTGTGATAATCTCCAGTTGCCCATGTTGCCCAACAGCTTATTATCTAATTGCATATTATCTGGTTAAAGATATGTGCTTTATTTAGCAGCAAGAGTCTTGTTATTGGTGGAAACCAACTGGGAGTTGTCTGTGAATATTCACAGCACTACTGCTCATATACATCCCAAATGAAAAAGAAGAGGAGGATGAGGATGAGGACCAGGGGATGGAGACTCTCAAATGTCAAAGTGGGTAAAGTATGACAGTTAATGTAATCTGGTTATATGAATAATATCTGTAATAAATAAAGACATCAGGTTATATTAATAATATCAATAATAAATAAGGACAAAAACTAATGTGGATGTTAGTCTATATAAATCTCAAAAAATATGCTGAACTCAAAATAAAATACTAAAGCATACATAGTAAGTGATTTAACTTGTATTAAATTCAAACCAAAATAATTTGTCATGAAAAATTTAGGAACACTGGTGGAAATTGGAGTTATTACAGAGGTTTGAGAGTAAGGACACAGAGAAAATTTCTGATGTTGTGGAAATATTTCTTACAATCTGGGTAACAAGATAAACAAACATCAAGATCTACCAAACCATATACCAACCATTGCTGAATAGGTTAAATTTCAGCAAAGTACTATTACTATGCACTAAAAGCCTGTGGGTAGTTGGGGAGAAGACTTAAAGGGTAAAAGGGCTTGCCATGCAAGCGTGAAGATCTGAGTTCGAATCCTGAGAACCCGTATAAAAGCCAGACACTAGAGTGAGATCATCTGTAATCCTAGTGCTACTACAAGGAAATGGGAAGCAGAGACAGCAGTTCCTAGAAGCTTGTGAGCCAACAAGACTGGCATAAAGTAGAACAAAAAAAAAAAAAAAAAACCACAAAAGAGAACCTATGTCCTACAAGGTAGAAGGTAAAGACTGGTGCCTGGACTCTAACACCCACATATATGCTGTAGCATAGTCAACTGTACTCACACACAAATGTTCACACACACACACACACACACACACACACACACACACACACACGCATCCTACATGTACGTATAAACCTAAACAAAAGCCTGTGGCTCTCCAGTTGGGTGCTATAATCCTTACCCTCACTCACTTTCATGGTGTTCAACAAGCCACCTCACGTACTTGCCTGGTGAATTAAGGAAGTATTTCATTTATGAGAAGTTTCTGTCTGTGGGAATGTACTCACTATTATTCCTTCAAGAAGAAATCCTGATGTAGAAAGTCACTGAAGCATTGACTGCAACCTTCCCAACCCCTGCTGTGACCTCTGTCACAATGGGAAACATGAATTCCCTGAGCTGCTTCTAAGCTCATCTGGCCTGTGTGGCATTGAACCAAATAAGTCCCCAGAAAAAGTGACCAGCCAGGTGGGTTTTCAGAAAAAAAAATAAGAGGCACAGGCTGCCTGCTGACTGGAATATTTGCTTAGAGATATTTCTGTGCCTGAGAATGAAATGCAAATTTGTTTCCAGTAGCCTGAGGTGGGATAGTGGTATTTATGGTTTTGCTTCAGAACCTGATGAAAATTGGGAGTGAGTTCATCTCTTTTTATAAGGTTATTTGGTGAGGTTTTCCAGCATGATCTAATCTTACCCTGGAAAATGAACTAAAAGGAGTTGACTGCTTATTAGGAATGAGTTCACTAGCCCCACTTCACAGCCATCCAAGAGGATGTCTTCATGGAAGTCTAGAGGCTGCTGCTGTCCCAGATGGGCTTAGGGACCTCCCCGTGACTTCAGAGGGACTTCCCAGGGCAGAACAGGAAAGACTCACATTCAAAGTCCTTCATATTTTGTGTGCTCGTCTTTCCATTACCTACTGTGCTCTGAGAACTGTGTAATTTAAGTTCCCAAATTAGTAGCAGGTTACAAACCAACAACCTTAGCTCACTCTCAGACACAATCTACTGGACCTGAGTTAAAAACATCAACACATTGATTCTTCTCTACTGACACGACATAGGTGAGCTGTGCTAATAAGAAAACCTTTCAAAGCACACTGGAGTAAAAAGCAAACATATTGGTCTTATAAAAGAAGTCGACTTCCATACTTAAAGAGAAAAAAGATGAAAGAAGTCTAGCTGTATAATGTTTTGTACACTGACTTGTAAGTTCACATCAATAAACAAGATCTTTGAATGTGTGCTAGTAAAGTTGTGCTTTGGGATCATCTTTCTTCACGAAATAAGATCCATTTAATAGATCATGAAGTTTGAAGACCACTGAGATAAACAATGTGTACTGCTGTGGGATGTTCGGTATGTTAAATGTGTTGCTCTGATTGGTTAATAAATAAAACAGTGATTGGCCAGTAGCCAGGCAGAAATTATAGGCAGGACAAGGAGAGAAGAGAATTCGGGGAACAGAAAGGCTAAGGAAGAGAGACGCTGCCAGCTGCCGCCATGACAAGCAAGATGTAAGGTACCAGAAGGCCACGAGCCATGTGGCAATTTACAGACTAATAGACATGGGTTAATTTAAGATATAAGAATTAGATAGCAAGAAGCCTGCCACGGCCATACAGTTTGTAAGCAATATAAGTCTCTGTGTGTTTACTCAGTTGAGTCTGAGCGACTGTTGGACTGGTAGTTGAGAGAGATTTGTCCTGACCGCGGGCCAGGCAGGACTGGAGAAGACTCCAGCTACAGTGTACACATTATACATATTATGAATACTAATATGTACGTATTATACATACTAATTCAACAAAAATAACCCAAATTTGAGAAGTGCTCACATAATTGTAGACTAACAATAACCAAAATACTGAATAGATTGGGAATGAGAGAATAATGGGTTCATACTCTATCAGAAGTTCCTATGGGAGTGGATAAGTTTTTACCAAGGGTCTGAGAATGACCTTTAGGATCACAGATCTCAGTGAGGTATAACCTTCCGCCTTCCTACCTACATGCTGAGAACGAGGATACTTTCTAAAATCACTTAGAGCTGTCAAAAATAGAGTGCTACTCTAACCACATGGGTGCAAATCCAGGATGATATGGAATACTTCCCTTTATCTCACTCTTTGAGCACAAGAAGTAGCAGGCTCAAAATGTTAATAGTTGCAAAATACTGCCGAGGATCCTCAGAACCGCAGTTTCCATAATGAAATAAGTATCAATGTCTACAGCCTTGTTGCCCATGAACCTCAAAAGTAAGGGAAGACCAACACAGTATTTAAGAGTTTTTAAGAATAGGTTTAAGCAAATTTAAGGAAAGAAGCGCCGATGTCATAAATTCCAATTGACTCAAACCACTCCTTCCCTAATTGCGTTCCTGAATCATACTCAAAACAGGGCCAAAGAGAGGAAGGGGTCTTGTCACTACAGAGTGACATTTTCTGGAATCTGTGGGTAGTCACAGAGGATGTACTGCTTCACTGCTACAAGAATCTAAATCAATAACTCGGTATTCAGTTATTGATTAACTGAATTAAACAATCATGATACATGAATGGAAAAAAATGTTTATTCAGAGGTTTTTTTTTTCTCATTCTTTTTACCACCAGAAACATGGTATTTTAGAGGCAAGTCCTGTATCTGCATGTTTAAGGGTGTATAATAGGAAACCAAGAGGGAATGTTCTATCTACTCAAGTTTTCCTAAATGACATGACTTTGCTTCATTATTGCAGCAGTTTTGACTGAGTAGATGACTTTGTACATGCTAGAAGGAAATTCACCACCATTCAGCTCCACCTCCAGTCTTCTATTGGCTGTTTATTTTGAGAGAAGGTCTCACTCATTGCCCAGACTGATCTTGAAGTCACTGCAGCCCAGGCATGGCTTTGACTCATGACCCTCCTTCCTCAGCCTCCCAGGTAGCCAGGGTTACAGGTCTGTGCTGTCAGGTCTGGCTAACAACTGTGTTTTCTCAGTACTAACACCTCACCGTCAATATAGCTTGTCTAAGTTTTTCTATGCTAGGATTTATTCACAAGTAATCATTTTTTCATGAGAAAAGCAATTCCTGTTAATTTTCCAATGCATTTCTATTGACTTGAGTAAATTAGGTTGATTTTATTTTACTTCTTCTTTTAAAGTTAAACTTATTGATTTATTTATAATATACCTGCCTTTGAGATTTATGCTGAGATTCATATTTATACCATACATAGAAAACTCATGAAATGAATATTGTTATTAACTCCAATCTTCTTCCATTTTTATAGAGAAGGAAACTGATATTTAGGGAAATTAAATAATTATGCCATTGGTAGGAAGTGGCGGCCTTGGGTACAAATCTACTGTAGTTAAGCTACAGGACCTGTAATTTTAATACCATTCATATTAAATGTCTCATAATAAGAGTTGATGTGATCAAATGTACTCCTAACTACAGTTTGGGGGCCGGGGCTGGAGCTGGGGAAGAATTTCTCTCTCAATGAGTTGTCCCTGTAAATGGAAATGAACCTACAATGTCTCCATATGTTGTCTATTAGAAGAAATATCAGTACAGAAGCCGCAGATGTGAATGCCAAGTAGCCAAGAATGTCAGAAGTAGGCAGAGACATTTGTGCTCTACTCACCACTCTTCGGTTGTACAGGTTGAATTTCTTATGAACCTGAGGTGTCATAGGAGACATTAAAATTCACCTCATTATGAGCATGAGTGGCAGCTGGCTGGCTACATACAGAAGCAACTAGAATTACCCACAATCCAATGGGAAGATCTGTGACATCATTTTCAGAACATTCTGCGACTCTCTCATTGATTAAGTTTCACACTGACATAACACATCGCTGAGATCCACTGGTAAGCAATTCAAGTTCATCACTCACTCATGCATTCACAGGGCAAAACATATAAAACAGGTCTGGGGAGATGTATCAGTAGGTAAGGACACATGCTATGTAGGAATGAAGACCTAAGTTGCTCTCATATCATAGAAAAGAACTGGTGAGATATGCAGCCACTGTGTAGATACTGTGAGGCAGCAGAACTACAGTGGAAAGGCATGGAAGGGAAATATTTAATTTCACATTTATGTATAGCTTGGAATTACGTTTGTGTGAAAACGGAGAGGACTTCGGCTGGTAGGGCCCAAGGGAAGACACAATCAAAGAATTACATCCTTGAGTAGCAATGACGTAAAGGTAGTGCCTATCCTCAACCAAAGCTGAGCAGGTCTTAGATTAAAATACATCCATAAGGAGAAAGACCAGAAAGGGAAATATAGGCAAGATTGGAGGCTTGCAGGGCTAAGAAGAGGCTATTTCCAAAGACTGACTTTGTTTGGCTCAGTGAAGCATAGACCTGTGATGTACATAAAAGTAAAGCTCATCTACCAGCAACTGTAGTATCCTGAGCTTAAAGTTGTAATAGCTACAAAAGGAAAAGTGAAATAATATTTAATTTTTAATATACAAAAATGCTGTGTGTCAATGTGTGTGTGAGTGTGTGTGTGTGTGTGTGTACTAGACCTTGAATCTAGCCCAAGCAACCCTCCAGCTTTTTGACACTCTGGCCTGTGCTTTCCTAGCCCTACCCATAAATGATTTTTGAAACCTTCATGAGAAAAAAACTAAGCAGAAAATTACAACCTCAACATGTCTGTAAAATGCTAAACTTACAGTGTGAAAAAGAGTTACTGGGGACTGAAAAGTCTAAATTCCCTGATGGTAACACAGCCACCAATGTAATAAGTCAGATCAGGCAGAATTAATAAGTCCAGGTTTAATCCAAGCAGAGCATTCCTGGGTGGTCCCATGTAAAGAGGAGAAGCCATGAAGGGGAACCATGAGGGGAAGTCTTGGGCCTGACCTTAAATATCTTCTGGGACTGGAGCCATGTTGGGCAGGCTTTCTGAGATGAGGCAGGGTTTGGGGGAAGAAAGATGGAGGAGCAGGTTGAGGTGGAGCTTCCACCAGAACATTCCAGACTCTTTGGGTATATGGATACTGGGGGCTGAGGTGGAGCTTCCACCAGAACA
>CABHPQ010158862.1:0-19049 GCA_902168405.1 Peromyscus aztecus
TAAAATAAAATAAATTCAAAAAAAAAAGAGAAAGCAGATGCCAGCACAGACTACTATATCAAGGAAATCTTTCAATCACTGTAGATGGAGAAAACAATTCGAGGACAACATCAAATTTAACATATTTACCCACAAATCTTGCCATAATGAAGCCACTAGAAGGAAAGCTCCAACTCAAGGAGGTTAACTACATCCATAAAAACACAGAAAATAAACAATCTCAAAGCAGCAAAACCTAAAGAAGGGACACACACACACACACACACACACACACACACACACACACAGAGAGAGAGAGAGAGAGAGAGAGAGAGAGAGAGAGAGAGAGAGAGGCTATCTCAATGTCAATGGAATGCCAATCCACAATAAAAAGACATGGACTAATAGAATGGATGTGAAAACAATATCCCTACTTCTGCTGCATACAAGAAATAGATCTGAAAATGAAAAATATACATTAGCTTAGAGTAAAGGGTAGGAAAAATCTTTCTAAGTAAATGGACCCAAGAAACAAACTGATGGAGCCATTCTAATATCTAATTTCTCTGAAATTGACTACATACTCGATCCCAAAGTAAGTCTCAACAGATACAAGGAAACTGAAAAAAAAAACCCTGTATTCTCTCAGATCATTACAGATTAAAGGTGAATTTCAACAACAGAAACTTCCGAAAGCCTACAAACTCAAGGAAACTGCACAACTCTCTAATGAATGATTACCGGATCATGGCAGAAATAAAGAAATTCAAGAATTCCAAGAATTCAATGAAAATTACTGCACATCATACCTGAATTTATGGGGCACAATGAAAGCAGTGCTAAGAGGAAAGTTCGTAGTACTAAGTTCCTTCTTAAAGAAATTAGAAAGATCTCATAATAGCAAGTTAAAAGTGCACCTGAAAGCTCTAAAACAAAAAGAATCATGTACACTTAGGAGGAGTAGATAGCAGGAAATAATCAAATTGAGGGCTGAAATCAATTAAATAGTAAAAAAGAACAATTTAGAGAATCAATGAAATGAGGAATTGGTTCTTTGAGAGAATCAACAAGATTGATCAACTCTTATCCAAACTAACCAAAAGACAGAGAGACGATATCCAAATAAAATAAAAAATGAAAAGGGGACATAACAACATTGAGGAAATCCAAAGGGTCATTAGCTAATATTTTAAAAGCCTGTGTGCAAACAAATTGGAAAATCTAAAAGAAATGTATAATTTTTTTCATACCAATGACCAAAGTTAAATCAAGATCAGATAAACAGTTTAAATAGACCTATAGCCCCTGAGGAAATAGAAGCAATCATTAAAAGTCTCCCTAACAACAGCAACCAAAAGCCCAGAGAGCCAGACAGTTTCAGTATGAAATTCTACCACACTTTCAAATAAGAAATAATACCAATAGTCTTGAAATTACTCCACAGAATATAAACAGAAAGAACATTGCCAATTTCATTTTATGAGTCCACAGTAACTCTTATATACAAACCATACAAAGACTCAACAAAGAAAGAGAATTTCAGAACAATTTCCCTCATGAATATAGACACAAAAACACTTTATAAAATACTCATAAACCAAATCCAAGAACACATGAAAAAGATATCCACCATGATCAAGCAGGCTTCATTCTAGAGTTCAGGGATGGTTCAACATATGAAACTCTGTCAAAGTAATCCACCAGATAAACAAACTGTCAGAAAATAAAAACACATGACCATCTCATTAGATGTTGAAAAATTCTTTGACAAAATTTAACACCACTTCATGATAAAAGTTTTGGAGATGTATGGATACAAGGGACATATTTAAATATATTAGAGGTAATTTACAGCAAACCAATATCAAAGTAAATGGAGAGGAACTCAAAGTAATTCCACCAAAAATCAGGAATAAGACAAGGCTTTTCAGGCTATTCATATCTATTCATATCTATTTAATATGGTAACTGAAGTTCTCTCTGAAGCAGTAGGACAACTTAAAGAGATCAAAGGATACAATTTGTAAAGGAAGAATTTAGAGAATTGCTATTCTCAGATGATATGACAGTATATGTAAGTGACTCCAAAAATTTCACCAGGGAACTCCTAAAGCTGATAAACACCTTGAGTAATTTGGCTGGATATGAGATTAACACAGAAAAATCAGGATTCCTCCTATATACAAATGACAAAAAGACTGAGAATTAAATCAGGGAAATAATATCCTTCACAATGGTCACAAACAATATAAAATATCTTGGCCAAGCTGTAACCAAGGAAGGAAATGTCTTATAGAACAAAAACTTCAAGACATAAAAAAATTATTGAAGGAGATGTTAGAAGATGGGAAGATCTCCCATGCTCATGGAGCCATAGGACTAACAGAATAAATATGGGCATCCTCACAAAGCAATCCACAGATTCAACAGAATACCCATCAAAATTTCAACACAATTCTTTACAGACCTTGAAAGGATAATACTCAACTTCATGTGGAAAAACAAAACAAAACAAACAAACAAGCAAAAAAATAAAATACCCCCTCCAAAAATATCCAAGATATCTAAAACAATCTTTACAAAAAAAATCCGGAAGTATCATCATTCCTAATTTCAATCTATACTATAGAGCAACAGTAATTAAAAACCACATGGTATTGGCATAAAAACAGACAGACTGATCAATGGAACCTAACCAATGACCTAGATGAAATTCCACACAGTTATGGCCACTTTATTTTAGGTAAAGGAGCATGAAATAAACAATGGACAATGAAAGCATCTTCAACAAATCATTCTGGTCTAACTGGAAGTGAGCATGTAAAAGAATGCAAACAGATTCATATTTATCACCCTAAATTAATTCAAGTCCAAATGAATGAAAGACCTCAAAATAAAACCAGATACTGTGAACCTAATAGAAGAGAAAGTGGGGACTATCCTTGGATGCTTAGGCACAGAAGTCAACTCTCTGAACAGAACACTGATAGTGCAGGCCCTAAGAACAATGATAAACATGTGGGACCCCATGGAACTGAACAGCTTCTGTAAGGCAAAGGACAACATCAATAGGACAGAATGCAGGATACAGAATGGGAAAAGATTTTCACCAACTTTATAATCTGAAAAAGGTCTAATATCCAAAATATATAAGAAGTCAAGAACCTAGAGATCAACAAACCAAAAAAATCCAATAAGAAATGGGTACAGATATAAACAGAGAATTCTCAAAAGAGGATTATTAAATGGCCAGGAAGCACTTGAAATGTTCAGCATCTTTTCCCATCAGGGAAATGCAAATCAAAATCTACTTTGAGATTCCATCTTACACCAGTCAGAATGGCTATGAAAACACAGAAGTGACAGCTCATGCTGTGAAGGATGTGGAGCAAGGGGAACACTGCTCCACTGCTAGTTAGATTGTAAACTTGTACAGTGGAAATCAATATGGAGATCCATCAGTATATTGGGCAATAAACAAAAGATGCCCCATCCTATTACAGGGACACTTGCTCAACTATGTTCCTAGCTGCTTTATTCATAATAATCAGAAATGAAGATAACAAAGATGTCCCTCAGCAGAAGAACAAATAAAGAAAATATACATTTACACAACGGAGTATTACTCACCTGTTAAAAACAATGATGTCATGAAATTTGCAGGTAAATGGATGGAATTAGAAAAAAAAAAAAAAAAAAAACCATTCCAAGTGATATAACCCAGACCTAGAAAGACAGACATGGTTTATACTCACTTGTAAGTGAACATTAGTTGTTAAATAAAGATATTCCTGCTACAATTCACAGAACCAAAGAGACTAAGTAACAGGGAGGACTCAAGGCAAGCGTGGTATAGTGTGGTAGGGTGTTCTTGGTATAGTTGTGGCATAAATCTCCTGGAAGGGGAATTAGAATGGCTGTTTGCAGGTGGACTGGGGCTAAATGAGAACAGGAAGAGGAGGATCCAATCACTGAGGTGGGTGGATGGAGAGAAGTACTAGAAGAGAAAACTAGAATTGGAGTCATTTAGTGGGTGATGTAGAAACCTGGGGCAGTGAAAACTCCCTGCAATCTATGAGAGTGTGTAGTAGAATATTATTTTAAGGTATGTTACTTTTATTTAAGTTGCATTTGTTTAACTTTGTGAAGCTGTGTTACTGTGCCTATCTAAAACACCTGATGGTCTAATAAAGAGCTGAACAGCCAATGGTGAGGCAGGAGAAAGGACAGTCAGGGTTGACGGGCAGAGAGAATAAAGAGAAGGAAAAATCTGGGAGAGGAGGAAAGGAGGAACAAGAGAGGAAGGAGGAGGACTTCAGGGTCCAGGTCCCCAACCACAGCTATACAGCCAAATACTGAATAAGAAGGAAAGAAAAGGTATACAGGAATAGAGAAAGATAAGCTCCCCAAGGCCAAGGATAGACAGGATAATTTAAAGTTAAGAAAAGCTGGTGAGCAACAAGCCAAGATAAGGCCGAGTATTTATAATTAAGAATGAGCCTCCATGTGATTTATTTGGTAGCTGGGTGGCAGGGCCCCCAAAAGACCAAAGAGCCAAAGAGTAAAAAAGTATAAAAACCAATAACAACAAGAGTGATCCTAGGGAAATCTCTCAGCAATGCAGGATACAGAGATGGAACTGGCAATTTTCTATAACCAGGCAAGGCTTTCAATAATAAGAATGAGACATGAACCCAATCACAAAACCTTCAACCTACTATATATCCTCCCTACAAGATATGCTCAGTTAATGGTGGCTAAGACTAATGACTGGTCAAGCTTGAGGCCAGTTATTGGTGGACCACTCCACCAAAGAGGGAGTTCACAGCTGAAAATGCCTTGTTGGCCAGGAACCAGATGCTGTGATGCCCAGAGGGTTTGAGGATACATGAAAACATACATAATCAACTAAGCAGGGGTCATAGGGATTCAGAGACTGAAGCAACAATCACAGAGACCCTGCATGTGTCTGAGCTAGGTCTTCTGCAAAAACATTATGATTGTGTAGTTTTGTGTTCTTGTGTGTGGGACTCCTAACAGTGGGACTAGGGGGTGTCTTTGACCCTTTTGCCTGTGCATGGAACCCATTTTCTTCTACTTAGTCACTGTGTCCAGCCTTGATATGAGGGCTTTAGCCTAGCTGGATTGTAATTTGTTATGCCATGTTTGATTGATATCCCTTGGAAGTCTGCCCTTTTTGGGGGGTGTGGTAAAGGAAGAGGACTATTTAGGGGTGAGAGAAGAGGAAGCAGGGGAGAACTGTGAAGAGAGGAGGTAGGAGAAATTGCTTAAAGAATATAAAGTAAACATGTCATATACTAAATATTTGTGTTAAGACAAGCAAATTAAAATATATATTAAATGGATATATTTTTATGTTACCTGTAATCTATTTTTGGTGAAACAATATGCCTGCCATTCTTGACCCTATTTTGTCAAGATTTTATAAATTAAATAAAATTAACATTTAATTTTTATATAAAATAATGTGATGACATTTTCATGCATGTGTGATAGTGTTTCCCTTTGATAGAAAAATAATCAGAAGACATAGATATTTTAAGAATAAGTTTACTTAGCATACAAAACAAGCATTAAAAGATAGAAAGTAGGCTCTTCAATCATTAGAGTGAGTCTGTATTATGGATTTTAAAAGAAGTTTTTATTAATATTTATGAGATTGGTAGAATGTTCATTCTGTAATATGACAGCTTTCCCTCTAAAATCATGGTGTGTTATTTCTCCATGTTGGGGTGCTTCTTTGTCTAGGAAAGTCCATGGGACAGGGAGTCTAACAAATATGCAAATTATAATAATGTTGAAGGATATAGAACTTACAATATCCACACAGTGGGAATCTACCCCAGTGCCTTACTTTCTGATGCTGTAGGAACAATATGCCAGCAGTTTCAAGAGTACTTGAACCCAGGACATTCTGACCATCAGAAGACAAAGCTAAGAAGATATTCCTGCAGTTCCCTTGCTGACCTCACATAGAACTCCTTTTTGTGGTATTCTCAGGTCTGTGATTGGTCTCATGGCTATGTGTCAGTTAAGACATTTTGTTATTTGTAAAATTGATACTTGTTCATGAAAGCTTAAGTCAGCATTTTTCAATAGCCTGCCACATTGAACAAACAACAGGTGGACTTTGATGTCTTTTAGACCCTCTTCTCTCAGCTCCACCCCCTGTGTTAAACTGCACAGGCATATGAACTACTTTGGTTGTGTCCCACCAGAATTACATTCGGTTATTCTCCTACCGTCTTCCACTTCATATCTTTCTCAACAGTAATTTTTTTTTTTTGTGATCACTTGGAAATTTATTGGATAGTACTGAGGCAAGATCAGGAAAGAAAGGAAATCATAGAAGAGTTGGACATTTTAATGCTTTTAGCTGATTATGCTTCTTGTCCACAGTCTTTGCGATAGCATTATGTGTTTCAAAGTTTTCTTTCCCATGAATAAATCCACTGAAGTTACTAAGAGAAATACATATTCTTAGACTCTGTTTTACAGAATCATCATTTTATATTGTATGCATTATATTTATTATGTAGTATGCTAGTATATTACTCAGGAAACAAAAAGATTCCAGGATCTAATAAATGTAGCAAAAGTCATGTTAAACAAAATCAAGCAGAACGCTATCTTATTAAAACAGAAGTGAAACAAAACATACCACCTTCCTTTCCCCCTTCTTTTAGGTAATTAGGAAGCAGGACATTTCTAGTAGACCTCCTGATGAAAAACCCCAGGGTAACAAATGGTTCAGAGAGCCAGGGAAATTTATTAGTTCAACTCATTAGACTTACGCATATCCAATTATTCTTTCTACTCAGTAGTAGAATAGAGGAAGATGAAGTTGAGCACTGAAAAGTGAGAAAATAAGAGTTTTCACAAATAGTTAGGTCTAGGTTGGTTCACTGAAGAACTACATTCCATCTCCCACTTAAATTCTACCTTTGTAAAACTGTAACATTGTGGATTCATTTGTGGAGACATAAACTGCAAGGGTACATCTTTGACAGATAAACAGGAGATGCAGTGAGAAACTCTAAGATCACCTTGTGAGACTGATGTAAAAGTGAACAGAAGCTGTGAAGAAGGACTCCAGTGTAGCATTGCACATGTGAAGTCACAAAAGCAATAAATATAATGTCCCCAGGCTGAAGACTCACACATTGTTTTTGGAAACAAGTTAAGTCTTAATATTTTTTATCAGTCTCAAATAGCTTCATATCTTAGTAGGATAAAAAATATGGCACTTAGAAGAAATGGAAGAAGACTTGCAATTTGTCAATGAATTGAATATGATATCTGAAGTGAGTAAAGGCCCCAAATAAAGGAAATCAATGTCATTTACTCTGTCAACACATTTTCACATGAAAATGGGTGGTATTAATAGCTGAAAGACTTATCTGAGCAAATAAAAATATATTGACACTATTATAACAGATATATATATATATATATATATGAATAAAGATGATATACCTTTTAAATCTATAGCATTCTAAGGAATATTTTCTGAGCTTCATCTTCAATAAAATGCACACTTTAGCACTAAATAATTTCATTCTGGTACATTGCTTTTTAAATTAAAATTTTACATTATAATACAAAATAATGGGGTTCGTTATGATATTTTCATATATTTATGTTGTACATTCAGGCACCTTCTCACTGCTCTCATTGCTTACTCCTACCCCCCTCTTTCACATTCAGATCCTCAGCTCAAATAGTCTTGTTTTCTGCTTTGATGTTCCATGTATTGCATTAATTTCTTCTTCTCCATTCTCTTCACTAATATGACATGTCTTCTGCCCCTCTTTTGGTCTTTTTTTCTAATTCCATGAAGAATTGTGTAGGGTATGTTTTGAAGCCTACCTTCTACATGGAAATAAGGTAACTGGACACATTTTCATAGCTCTTTCTTGTTTTAAATTAAGGAAAATTTGAAAATATTAGAAGGACCTGTACCTTCATTTTCCAAAATGTATTAATTATTTACATGTACCAAATGATTATGTGTTAATATAAGATTTCTTCATGACTTCAGCCTCATGTTAATATTATAGTTTTCCCATAGATTTAACATAAAATATTGTTGACAAATTATTTTATAAACATGCATACATATTAATGAAAACAATAACATTATGTTGCCTCTTCTCCTTTGTTTACCAGGTGTTCTTGCAAGCAGTATATCTCCCCAGTTAGATGTCTCTTTTCATCTCCATGTGATGCTTTTTTAAGTTCCTAGGAATAAATCATATTTTTCTATACATTTATTAAATCTTCATATCATTGTGAAATGTCTGCTATAAGGAGAGAAAACATGATATTTTCAGAGTAAAATAAACTAAAACTATCTGAATTTGTAGTCTAGTAGAGGAGAGTCATGGAAAGTATTTAAGTGCCACAGAAGCTAGACAAAAGATTTAAATAAGTTAAATACCAACATGTCTGTTGACTATGTTAAAGAAAGAAATTAGTATTGTCTGAGTATTTTCTAAAGGTAGAGCAATTTCCTCAATGACTTCTTGAGGCTAATTGATGTGAGACTTTGAAAATTAAAAGGTAAATGCTAACAGGTCTTGTTACAAACATGAAAAAGGGAACCGGAGTGTAAAGAACTGGGTTGGATGCTAGAAAGTATGGGTGATTTCTATACGACTGTGAAATGATAACTATGAGATTTTTCACAAGGAGACTGTTGAAATCAAACTATATAAACTGCCTTACTGTGATACTATAATAATATATGGCAAATGTAGTAATTTGTGATGTAAAGGAATGTATTATTTATCAAGAGAGTTAGTTGTGTAATATCTTGGAACTTCTTACTGTGGTGTCTCAGAACATGTGGAAATCAGAAGAACAAGAATGCAAATGTGAGAGAAAATGAGAGATGTGGAGAAGTTTTCATAAGGAACCCACTCTGCTACCACATAACCAGTTCAGAGATATCAGCTCATAAAGGCTCTCTCTCTAACCACCTCTTCAATGTCATATCTCTAAGCAGTATTGCACTGGGAACTAAATTCCTACCTTACATTTCAGGAACTATTCAAACTATAACAGGAGGTATTTGATGTCATATGAGACAGTTTTGCTTGGAAAACTGTAAAGTCTTTTCAGCAGAGTATAACTAGCCTCTTGAATAGCAATGTGGAGGTTAATGGACACAAACCAATTCAAAGCTAACAAATAGTAAGAACTGATGACAGGAAAAATGTGTTAAAATTATTGAATATTTTTATTTAGGGAAATTAAAAGCATGAGAAAGCAAGCAAATACAAGTCACTCAAGAGAAGTTTCCAGTTTTAGAGAGATATTAAATTTCAATTTTATATGTATTGAATATGTGATGTTGTCTGGACCCTCAAGGCTGCATATTATGTCCAGCTTGGCATTAAGTTTGAAATTCAGCCAGTAAGAGCTACCATCCAGAACAAATGCGTGAGCATGCTATTGGAAATTGAAGGAGTAGATTAACCTTGGAACACTGCCTAGAAAGAAAATTAGAAAAAGTCAGTGATGGTATTAAAGAATAACTTTCTTGTGCTTGATAAAATGAAGAACTTTTCTAAAGGAGAGTAAGACTAAGTTACAAACTTTAAGGAAAAAAAAAAGTTTGATACGAAGGCAGGTCAATGTTGTGAGATTTCAGTAATTAAGAACTAAAACAGGATGCCCTGTGGGGAGAAAACAGACAAATAACAATGTTATCAAATGGAAAAAGTCATGATCAGGCATAAAAATCAAACTGAAGAAACTAAAATTAATTGTCAAAAATAATCCATATAACCCAATTGCTCCAATCTCTCTTCTTTTGTCGGGCAACCTTAGATCAATCCTTGCAAAGATCTGCAAAGGAACAATACTGAGCTTTAGAAGTCTCAGAAAGGTTAAGAACGACTCTTAATCTGAGTAACAAAACAAGTAGTCTTCTTGATACTCTTTGAACTCAGAGTCAAGGTTCTTTTCACTCTTCCATAAAAATGTGTCCAGACTGATGGTGTGACTAGGGACTAGTGTTTATGGTGCTGTAAGATAGTCTACACACCATCAAGAGAGAAAGGTACACACCAACTTAGATATATGTTCCTCAATCTACAATGATGGCTTGTACATCATTGTACAAAGTTGTAACAGTACAAAGATGCACTGTTACAATAGTGGAACAATGCTGTGGGAGTGACTAACCAACATCTTATTGGATTTAAGGCCGGCTCCATGAGATGGAATCCATCCCCATCATCGGTTATGTGGCCAAGAACTGTAGCCCAGAGAATCCTTAGATCTAGGGCAAAACCAAATACTACTTACTGCTCTGATAAAAGAAGATAGCCATAAAATGACTCTGAAAGTCATTCTGCTTTACTCATAGATAAGTTCCTGCCCAGGTCTTGTTAGAGAAACTTCCTACTGCAGTAGATGAGAAAAAATAGAGATATCCACAGCTTGACCAATATACAGACAGTGAGAGACCTTAGAACACTCACTCTTTTTTTTTTAAACAATAAACATGGGACCATATCTTTTAACAGAAGACCTTTATTTTAGGATAGTTTTAGATTTATAGAAAATGTTTAAAAGTAGCATTGAGAGTCCTCACATACTACCCAATTGTGTTTCTATTAGTACCATCTTATAATGCATTTATCATAATTAACAAACCAATATTAATACATCATTATTCAAACATTCATACTGGCAACATAATATATATTGCTTAGTGCTGTGGGATGTTCTGTATGGCAAATGTGTTGCTAATAAAACACTGATTGGCCAGTGGCTAGGCAGGAAGTATAGGCGGGACTAACAGAAAGAATTAAAAGAACAGGAAGGTGGAGGGGGTCTCTGCCAGCCACCTCCAGGACAAGCAGCATGTAAAGATGCCGGTAAGCCACGAGCCATGTGGCAAGGTACAGATTTATAGAAATGGATTAATTTAAGATATAAGGACAGTTAGCAAGAAGCCTGCCACGGCCATACAGTTTGTAAGCAATATAAGTCTCTGTGTTTACTTGGTTGGGTCTGAGTGGCTGTGGGACTGGCAGGTGAAAGAGATTTATCCTGACCATGGGCCAGGCAGGAAAACTCAAGCTACAGCTTAGTGTTTCCATGATGTTCTTTTCCTGTCTGAGCATCTCTTCAAATTGTCATATATGATTAGTGATCTTTGTGTGTGTATGTGTATGTGTGTGTCTGTGTATACACTCATGAATTTACAGAGTCTGTAAGAGGATATTTGGTGTCTTGTTCTCTCACTCTCCACCTTATTCTCTAGAGACAGAGTTTTTTACTCAGTTTGGAGCTATGCTAGTGACCAGCAAAGCCCAGCAGTCCTCCTGGCTGTCTCCTTCCTGCCCTGCCCTCTGTGCTGAGGTTACAGATATGTACATGTGTACATGGCCACAGTTTTTCACTGGACTGAGATCCAAATTCAGGTCTTCATACTCAGCAAATGTTTTTACCCGCTGTCCTAGTTAGAGTTACTATCTCTGTGATGAAACATCATGACCAAAGCAACTTGGGGAAGAAAGGGGATATTTGGCTTATGCTTCATCACCACTATTCATCACAGAAGGAAGTTAGGACAGAAACTTAAACAAGTGAAGAGCCTGGAGGCAGGAGCTGATGCAGAGGCTATGGAGGGGTGCTGCTTAGGACCTTAGCTTGCTTAGGACCACCATCCCACGGATGGTCCCACCTTCAATGGGCTTGGGCACTCCCCAATCAATCACTAAGAAGTGCCCCACAGTCTTGTCTATAGCCTAACTTTATGGAGGCATTTTCTCAACTGAGGCTCCCTCTTCTTTAATGACTCTAGCTTGTGTCAACTTAACATACAACTAGGCAGTACACCCACTGAGCCATCTCTCCTCCCTAACCTTTCTTTATTTTAGATGACCTTGACAAGCCTCTGCGGTGGTGCAACTAGATATGGTTCCAGCACTGAAAGAAGTGGACACAGGCCTCCATCCCTAACCTAGAAGCTATTAACCACCCAGAAACAAAAAATACAGTTCTCTACAACGGAGGCTCATTAGAGATACAAACCAATCTTAAGGGCAGACCTCATGGCCAGCACTAGATCACCAACACAAAAGAAACTCAGTGACATTTTTGGAGGTTCTTCATATCATGAGGTTTTGACAGTGCACTTTTTTTTTTTTACATCGTATAGGGCTTTTGCTCTTACATTATAGTTTCTGGTTTCATGTTTTAGAGAATTCCTGTGCATGTGTGCCTCTGCGTGTACATATATGTTTCATGCTCTTTGGTTGGTCCTTTTTCTTTTGCCCTATTCTGGTTTGTTTGTTTTTATTTTATTTTACTTTACCATTATATTTAGATATCTGTTCCTTTTCTAGGGAGAAAGAAGGCATGGAATTTTATGGGCAGAAAGATGCATGGGGTCTTGGAGGAAGTGGGATGGGGGATCTATGATGAGAACATATTGTATGAAAAACAACTATTTTCAATAAGAGAAAGAAGAAAAATATAATTTAAAAAGATTGATAGTGTGAAACAGTGGAAAAAGAATTTATGTAGACAGTTTGTTTAGGAGGAAAGACTTTTTTCCCCTTCAACACCTACTTGAAATAATTCACACCACAACTCCTCAGTGTTTTTTTTTTTTAATGCCTTCTTTAGATTTCCCCTTGTTTATAAGTTCAGATATAATTATCATCATCCAACTCATCTGGGTTTTAAAATTAGTTATTTAGGGTATTTCTAAAAATGTTATTATAGCAGCTGACTCTTTATTAAGAATACGTCTTATGGGAAAAAGCTCTTTAAGGATGCTTCCAATTTTTGACCATAGAAATTCTTGTTCACCAGATCACATTGTCGGTGCCTCCCAGTACACCATCACTAGCATAGGACTGCTAACTCTAATATAACATTCATTTCAAACAATCATGATAGTGCAATATCATCATGTTACTATGTTATCTTTTGTGTAGATCATATTGAATTTCATTTATTATACAAGCATTGTAGGACTCATCAAAAATGGTAGTGAAGAGATGATTTAATCTTTAAAGTTAGGGCAATGAAAGTATAAACTTTCAATTAATTGATAAGTTGTAAAGTGTGTTCTGCTTTGAAAGACTGGTAGTAGGGACTTATTCATTATCAAATCCCTTTCTTCAGAGTAAAAAGATTAAAATTCAGTGAATAGGATATTTATTCATAGTCATTATTCCATAACTGACATTTTGTGATCTCATAAAAATGCTAAGGTCCATTTTGCCATTCATATGTAACCTCAGAAAGATTAAACTGGCCTCAATCATAATTTATATGAACATACAGTACCCTCCTTATGCTTTAACACTATTTCATAAAAGAATTTTCATATTCATCAACAAGTGACATACTGAAATTCACAAGTAACATTGAAATTCACAACAAGCCCATATTGATATTTTGTGAATCAAGTATTATAGTTATTTGAGCTGACCCACAAAGTACAAATAGCTTTTACAAAATCTCCCATGTAATAAGGTACATTAATTAAATACTGTTGGATCTAGAATACTCATAAAATATCTATTTAAAATATGGAAATTTTCAGTTTTCCTGCTTTTTGTTAGTTCTGTAATAAAAGATCACACATCATTATCTTCAGATAATAAACATAATTAGATATAATTATAAAAATTGTGAAACTACAAAACAAAAAAAAAGTCAGTAAATTGGAGGAAATGTGTAACTACAAAATAAAAGCAGACAGTGATTAGAACACAGATAAGGAACAAAGTTTTTTTAAAAAATCTAGAAAAAACCTAATGCAAAATGCATGTGTAAAGCAAACTACTTTGAGGAAACCCTCAGATTATCTGGAGTATTTTAAATAGATTCCTTGATAGAACTAAGAAAGACAAAGGGATTGAGAATAGAGATATTCACGTTGATGTAACAATCCATTTTTACACATCTAAGAGGAACAATCTTCCTCAAACATAGTGAATATTTAAAAATTTATACTAGCCAGGTGGTGGTGGCACATGCCTTTAATCCCAGCACTTGGGAGGCAGGGGCAAGTAAATCTCTATAAGTCGGAGGCCAGACTGGTCTACAAAGTGAGTTCTATGACAACCAGGAATATGACACAGGGCAACTCTAACAACAACAACAACAAAACATAGAAAAGGAAAGAAAGAAACTTATATTAAAGTGTAGAAAATCAAATTTAAAAGTTTGTAATTATATTAAATATTAAAATAAAAATATTCTTAAAAGTAAACAATACAGGCACTGATGGTTTATTTAAATTGTAACTCAAATATTACTGTACTCTTCAAATATATACAAAATCAGGGCCAGAGAAATGGCCTAGTGGGTAAAGCCTACACACAAGCCTGATGAACTGTGATGTTTCTAACCCAAATAAAGTTTGAAGGAGATTAAGATGATAATATTATCCTCAGTCTTACAAATCTGTACTGTGAGTATGTAAACACACACACACACACACACACACACACATGCATGTACACGTACAAATATAAATAAATTTTCTGGAAACAATCATTTCATCAAAAAGAAATCTGTATCTAGTAAAAATATTTCATTTAGTAAATAATAAATGAAAGTATCTCAAATGCAGTTTGCATATTTGTTACATTAGAGATGTCTGGTATCAAAAACTCAATGAATCAGAAGTTTATTGTCATGAATGCAGAAAAGACTAAAGAAAACTAAAATCAGGTGCATAAGTGAGAACATTTCAAGGAATTCAAATTCAAGCCATAACAGGATTATAACTTTTTTTTTTTACTGGATGTTAAAATAATGATTGAATGTCATTTGAAAGAGTAATGAAGTGATTTAAATATTTTTGTTGATTACTGTTCTCAAATCATTAATAGTACCAATTTTCATTAGATTTTGGTAAATCAAGGAGGAATGTGGTAACTTCTTCATACTTAATAGACGTAAATTATAACTTCTACTCTCCCAAGGGAAGAAAGAACAGTAGAAATCAACATTCTGACCCTACAGTCTCACTTTCTTCTTCCTTTCTTTCAAATCTTTCTCTATTTTACCTGTAAAGTGCAGTCAAAAGGACATTATATGAAGACACATAAAATGGGTTTATTTTTTCATTTTTGAAAGAGTTGTGTCAGGTTACCCCTGGAGGACAGTGTCTCAAAAAGCAGGGTCAACAGAAACTGTGGAGAATGCTAGTGGTACCCATATAGATTGAAGCAGGTATCCTTCACATTCTGTCAGTGTTGGTAAATGATGCAGGTTATTTGAAACGTGTTGAGTGAGAACATATGCTACAAACTGGTGGGAAACTAGCGTATAAAGGGAAATCTGATTGAATATTTTGTACTACCTCATTAGAGCACTGAGGAGCAAATATGGACTTGCAAGACTAGAAAAACGGGGTGTGTTTCTTTAGATTTGTGAATACACCATGCAGAGTTTTAATACATATGATACCTGTATTTGCAAATAAAGGTAGATATACATGAATGATAGTGTATTTGTGTGTATATGGGACAGAAATGAGAGAGTGAGAGAGAGACAGAGAGAATCAGAGAGGGAGAGCAGAGATAGAGAGAGAGTGGAGAATGTTCAATACATCTGTCCACCAACAGAATAAGAGGATTGTGAACTATTGGGGGAATTAGTATTCTGCAGACTTTCAGGTTTCAAATTTTCATGAAATAAGCAATCTATGAAGAACCAAATATCTTTAGAGAAATAAGATATTTTACAACTAAGATCAACAATGAAGGTGGGAAATAGCATGTTTGTCATTGCACCAAGTCTGGAAATGCTCATGAAATAATAAAAGACAACCAAAGATTGTGGTGGTCAAAGAAAAACAACTAAAAATTTTCATGGTGGCCAAATATGGGATGATTTAAACACCAACTTAAGTAATGGCTCAGAAAAAAAATATTTTCCTGACAAATAAGAAAAGAAGATCGGCACTAAAAAAATACAGCTTTTTCTTACAATAGTATGCAGATCAATTAATGTGCAAAGAATTATTTATGAAAAAGTTGACCATGATGATTAGTTTTAACTCAAATCATTAACAACTATAGATGCCAACAAAGAACAGAAGTCCACAAGTCTTTGGATCATTATAAAGGAAAACCATGTAACTACAGTAGAGAAACCTGGATGTCAACAATTTGTTCAGTAAATTTAAACTTAACATTTAAAGAAAATATTCAGACTAGCACTAGGGAGATAAAGGAACTTGCAGGTCAGTTGATTAGATACTACAGTTCTTTCAAAATATGCTACATCAGACTCTGATAATGAGGAAACATTAGGCAGACACAATTTAAACCATCTTTTACAAAATAATTGGTCTATAATTAATAAAAATTAATAGGTATCAAAGCCAATTTAAGTCTCTAAAGTCTCTAGATTCCCTCCCAATTTATGGATATTATGTAAACCTGATCACAAAGTGCATTGCATAGACTTTAAATCTCTTTTTGTCCTCTAAGGATAAAGCACCAATTGGCTTTGCAACACACAGTAACAGTTTGTCAATGCTGACTTCAATTTTCTTTTTTAGATTAATGGTAGTGGCAGGGGAGGATGTCCTTGTTTGTAGAAAATACACACCAAAGTGTTGGGCATGCCTAAAATTTCTCTGATCAATTTTGACACAACTTGAGAAATAATACACTGTTCCATGTTATTCTTTTTGTAAATTTTTATTAAATTTTAAATTGTTTCACAAAAGTTTAAAGGAAACATGAGAGACAATAGGAAGAACAGAATTTAGAGAATAATGGCATATTTTTTCTGACATGTATATGCTTGTGGTAAGTGTATGTGTGTATGTGTATCTTTTGTTTGGGGTAGATACACTTTTTTGTGTCTCTGTGTGAAGGCAGAAATCAGTCTTGGGCATCACTTCTCAGGTGCCATCTTTAAAATTTCATTCTTTAACTTTTTCTCTTGGTCTAACTCTCTCTCTTTGTCTCTCTGTCTCTGTTTTTCTCTCTTTCTATCTCTCATGTGTGTGTGTGTGTGTGTGTGTGTGTGTGTGTGTGTGCCATGCATGTATGCACATGAGTGAAAATGCCTACAAAGGCCTGAAGACGGCAGAAGACACACTGGAACTGGAGTTACAAGTAGCTGTGCTCATGTATGTTAGGTGATAAGAACTACTCTATAAAAACAGTAAAAACAGTGATAGTCAACAACAACAATAACAACAACAACAACAACAATTTCCTATTATATCAATTTTGTGAAGATGTTTTCACTCTTCACTATTTTGGGAAATTCTTGCAGAAAAGAAAATTGAAATAACATCAATATATCTTTCAAACTCTTGAAAATTCTATTATTATAAAGATATACAACTCAACTTTGTGTGATGAAGCAAATAGACATTCACAGAATAACATCTAAAATTATTCTTTTGACCTGACACATCCATAAATTCTAACATATTATACCTATTCTGTATGTGTTGATTAGTCCTAAATAATACACATGGCGTCTCTGTCTTAAATCTACCAAAGTCTACACATTTTCATTAGTTAATTTATTGACAATTTAATGCATATTAGCCATGCATTCTCATTATTTCTCACCCAAACACTCTTATCTACTTAAGATTATAAACTTCAATTCCTCCATATTTGTAATTTTCCATACTTGTGAATTTTGTTTTGTGGCCCATTCAGCTTAACTAGAGCCAACTGTGTGACCAGTGAATTGAAATTATCCACTGGAGTCTGATGGGATCACCACTGGCTACAAACCAGAGACAAGTAACTCATACCTTTAAATTCCATGGACCATAATTACACAGTGAGAGTAGTACTTTATGAGGCCCTCCTCCATCGGTTCCTTTTTTTTTTTTTTTTGAGGGGTGTAGAAGAAACCAACTGTCTTATTGAATAAGAAACACAGAGCTGATTCAGAGAAGAAAGCCAAGAGGTCAGAGCTAAGAGCCTTACCCTTCCTGCTCCAGCAATCCTCTACAGCCAAGAGAGACCTACTTCCTGTGTGTTTGTCTTTAAATAGACTTTCTGTTCTGCCTTCTCATTGGTTGTAAACCAAACCACATGACCGTCTCATCAGTGCCTGTCTGTAGGTCACTCCAGGTCTTCTATGGTTGGCATTGAGATTAAAAGCGTGTGTCTCCAATGCTGACTGTTTCCTTGACCACACAGAGATCTACCTAGCTCTGCCTACCAAGTGCTGGGATTAAAGGCATGCACCACCACTGCCCTGGCTTTTGCTATGGCTTGCTAATAGCTCTGACCCCTAGGCAACTTTATTTATTAACATACAAATAAAATCACATTTCAGTACAAATAAAATACCACTATAGAGGGGCCTCTTCTTATGCAGACCTAGTACAATTATGTGTATCAGTTGAGAATGTGTGATTGCAATGACAAAATATTGCTCATAGACAGCATTTACTGTCCTGGCCACATATTCTATATCTTACAATTCTTCTGTCCTTTTCTTCTGCAGTGTTCCTTAAGCCTTATGATGTCAGAAGTCTTACATTTATCATAGTGTTATATGAGGAGGGACATCACTGATTAAGCTGCAAGTGATAATTCTTAATAGATATCAAAATATATTATGGTATTCAACATTAGGTCAAATTTGCTACATGACTATATAATGTTCTCCCTCAACACCTAACATGCCCATTACCACAAGTTTTTGATAGATTCCTTCTCTCTTCCTATTAATTACAAAGGCTCTGTTAAGTACTGATAAACTTGGCTCAGTATGAACATTTTATTTTGATTATTTTAAAGGGATTCAGAAGTTGACAATTAATTTTTTTATTCCACCCCATTGTTTAGCTGTTGTTTATCTAAGATTCACTATACCAAAATCCAAAATATGTATGCATTTAGTAGAGTTTATGCATCACTCTATTTAAGAGCTTACACTAGCATATTAATTAAAAAAAATGAGAAATACATTCATAAAAGAATTTGCAAATACTTTCTGTTTAGGATAGAGATGCATCTGTGTGTGGCTGTATATATACATATATATGTATATATATATATATATATATATAT
>CABHPQ010158862.1:19449-34357 GCA_902168405.1 Peromyscus aztecus
TGCACCACCACTGCCCTGGCTTTTGCTATGGCTTGCTAATAGCTCTGACCCCTAGGCAACTTTATTTATTAACATACAAATAAAATCACATTTCAGTACAAATAAAATACCACTATAGAGGGGCCTCTTCTTATGCAGACCTAGTACAATTATGTGTATCAGTTGAGAATGTGTGATTGCAATGACAAAATATTGCTCATAGACAGCATTTACTGTCCTGGCCACATATTCTATATCTTACAATTCTTCTGTCCTTTTCTTCTGCAGTGTTCCTTAAGCCTTATGATGTCAGAAGTCTTACATTTATCATAGTGTTATATGAGGAGGGACATCACTGATTAAGCTGCAAGTGATAATTCTCAATAGATATCAAAATATATTATGGTATTCAACATTAGGTCAAATTTGCTACATGACTATATAATGTTCTCCCTCAACACCTAACATGCCCATTACCACAAGTTTTTGATAGATTCCTTCTCTCTTCCTATTAATTACAAAGGCTCTGTTAAGTACTGATAAACTTGGCTCAGTATGAACATTTTATTTTGATTATTTTAAAGGGATTCAGAAGTTGACAATTAATTTTTTTATTCCACCCCATTGTTTAGCTGTTGTTTATCTAAGATTCACTATACCAAAATCCAAAATATGTATGCATTTAGTAGAGTTTATGCATCACTCTATTTAAGAGCTTACACTAGCATATTAATTAAAAAAAATGAGAAATACATTCATAAAAGAATTTGCAAATACTTTCTGTTTAGGATAGAGATGCATCTGTGTGTGGCTGTATATATACATATATATGTATATATATATATATATATATATATTTATGTATTGAAAATAGCTCTTGTAAGGATAATTGAGCATATATCCATAAATTAAGAGAAATAGCCAGGAGTGTGTAACAAGAATTATTTCAAAATAGTTATTTCCTTGAAGTTTTGTTTTAAAAAAGTTAATTCTCAGATCCACCCGATTTCCCATGCCCTTCCATCCAATTACTCTTCTATTCCCCCTCCCAATGCCATTCCTTTTCACTTCATGAAATCTCTTGTTTTGTTTTAAAATCCTTGGGTATATTTAGTTTTGCCAATGTGTTCATGGGTATAGATCCATCTTTTGTTGTGTGGTTAGCCTTTCAGTTATTTTATCCATAGAAGCCATACTCCAATTTGAACACATATATCTAAAGATTCAAAGGTAACTTCCATATATATGGGAAAATATAAAATTTGTCTCATGTCTGGGTTACTCACTAAGAATGATTATTTTATAGCTCCATTAATTTCCCGTAAATTCCATCATTTCTATATTCTTTAGAGAAAGGCTAATAAAATTCACTTTACATATATGACACATTTTCACCACTGGGTGAATATCTAGGCTCTTCATATATGCTTGATATTTTGAGTAGAGAAGCAGTGAGCATGGATGAATAAATATCTAAGTAGATAAGGATTTATTCAGAGATAAGCCCAGGAGTGGTTTAGTTGGATTATATGCTAAATCTATTTCTAGCTTTAAAAAAAAATATCCACACTGATTTCCATAGTGGTTGTACCATTTTGCAGGCCTACAAAACAATGAATAAGTGCATCCCTTTCCTCCTATCGAAGCCCCTCCTCCCTGCACCAAGGCCATGCAAGAGAGAGAGGAGGGATTCTATGAGCAAGAGACATTGAGACCATGATTGGAAAAAGTACAGAGACAACTAGTCAAACTAGTGGAAACACATGAACTGTGGACCAATAGCTGAGGAGCCCCCATGGTACTGGACTAGACCCCCTGGATAAGTGAGACAGTTGTTTAGCTTGAACTGTTTAGGGGCCCCCAGACAGTGGGACTAGTACCTGTCCCTAGTGCATGAGCTGGCCTTTTGGAGCCTAGTACCTATGGTGAGACACTTTGTGCAGCCTTGGTGCTGGGAGGAGGGCCTTGAACCTGCCTCAACTGAATCTACCAGGCTCTGTTGACTCCCCATGGGAGACCTTGCCTTGGAGGAGGTGAGAATGGGGGGTGTTGGGGGGGAAGGCTAGGGAGTGGGAGGAGGAAGGACAGGGGATCTGTGGTTAGTATGTAAAATGAATGGAAAATCTCTTAGTAAAAAAAGAAAAAAAAACACTGAGAACTGGAATAAACCTAATTTTATTGTAAAAAAAAAAAGTTTTACATTGCTATGGATTTTAGTTTATTGTTACAAATTTATAGGTATTTTGTTATACTATATGTATATTTCTACTCTTGTTTAAGGTATGTTTGTGCAGCTTATTTGAAATTGTAATGCATAAAATGTATAATTATGAAATACAGATTAATAATTAGTTATCTATGATAAACTTATAGTCGTGATAATTGAGTTTTCTAGCTATACATAGATAAATTTCAATTAGGTGGGTAATCTTCAAACACTTCAAAGACCTACAGAATATGGCATTTAGAATGTTTTAAAAACATTTTCTAGACAATGAGACATGTCTGCTCCTGACAACACCAATTACTTCAAGGATAATGAGCATTGAATAAACTCATTATGGAGTTTGCTTTCTTTGTGTCAAAAGTTAGCCACTGGGCAAAAAGTACCCTTGTGTCAACTGCTTGACAGTATGTTGTATAAACTCGACATGCATGATCCATAGGAAGATGACCACTGAACTTTGCAAAGCAAGATGGTCCTTCAGGTTCCTGCTTTGCAGAAGAAACTGCCAGACATTCCACAGGACAGAGGGAAAAAGTGACTGAAAAACTCTAGGCCTAGAGAAGGATGCCCTAATATTACAGAGGAATTTTGGATGACTGTCCAGGCAAGCAGCTGTCTCTGTAATTTCCAGAAGTTTGAAAGTTGCTTATAATGCATTTCCTGTTTAATACTATATCCTTCTGAGGCCTTTGATATAGTTGAAGACTAGATAGTTATAATTTTCCTTGGTTATGATAAAAGATAAATTAGATATGAAACCTTAGACTCACAAATATAGGATAGATAGAAAATTTTTCCTTAATTTTACAAAATACAAATAGACTAGATGTTGTAACAGTAATTCTCACTTGATAACTGTTTTGTTATATGTAATTTTAATAGGTTAAGGTTCAAAACTTCCTTTTGCTTAGACAGAAAATGGGAAGTGATAAGGGAATATCTTTCCGTACACTGCGAATATATGTTGCTCTGGTTGGTTGATAAATAAAGCCATTTGGCCTATGGCAAGGCAGCTTAGAGGCAGGCAGAAAATTCAAAGAGAGAGACAGGAAGAAGGCTGGGAGAGATGCCAGCAAGCCACCCAAGGAGCAATATGTAATGGGACGCAGGTAAAGCCACGAAACATGTGGTGATACATAGATTAATAGTTATGAGCTAATTTAAGATATAAGAACTAGCTAGAAAAATGTTTGAGCCATAGCCATGTAGTTATAATTTAAAAAAGAAAAATAAAGAAAGGAAATAAAGGCACAGCACTAGGGACCATGTCTTTCCTAGTCATACAGGGTTGGAAAGCATCAGACATTGTACTTCCATCCAGATTTTCATTCTCTGTCTACACTGTTTGGATAGACATATTTGCTTCTGACATGTACTCCAAAAATAAAGTGTCTAGTAGCTAAGTTGATTTTTTTACAAATTTGATTAATTAATTGAGAATATGTAGTGCAATATACTTTGACTATACTCATTCCTACTCCTTTTCTTAACTCCCGTCATATCTTCTTGTTCACCTCCCCCCTTCCCAACTTCATGTCCTCTCTATTTTGTTATCCGATGTGTCCAATTTGTGCTGCCCAAACAGGAATGTTTGTGAAGACATCTGTTGGAGCATAATCTGTCAGCTCTCTTGTCTCCAAAGAGAAATGTCTCATAACTTCCTGACAGCCATTCGTTGCCAAAGGTTTTACAGCTAGGTGTTGAGGCTCATGTGCCTGTGCCCTATCCACTCTTAAACTTTTGACTGGCTAGCTCTTGTATAGGTCTTGTACAGTCCAACACAACTTTTATGAGTTTGTAAGGGCAATGGCCCTATCCTATCCAGAAGACACTGTTTTCCCAAGTCCTCCTGGAACTCTGACCCTTGAAATCTTTACATTTCCCCTTTCCTGATGTACCCTGCAGTTTGAGGAAAGGAGTTTTTATAAAGATGTCATATTTATGACTCTGTACTCACATCCATGTAGTCTCTGTACTCTGACAAGTTGTAACTTTCTGTTAACATCCATGCACTCAACCAAGATGTTTCTCCGATAAGGACTGAAAGCTGCACTAATTTAGGCTCCAGGGGTAAACTTACTGCTATTTATTCTCTTAGCAAATATATTATCAAACTGCCCTCTAAATACAATTTGTCATATAAAGATCAGTGTAGCTTTTATTTACATTTCAGTGCAGCTATAGTGAGATAAACAGGAAAGATACTATACTGTCTAAGCTAAGGATACAAATAACTGGGTTTATAGGTATTCAAGTATTCCACCTGAGGTGATTCATGAGGAAAACACACAAATGTAATCCAGAAATGGAAAACATAAGTGCTTTCTTATTCTTTTGCATATATACCATTCTAAATCAAATGCATACATTAATTTTGAAAATACATCCAAGACAGATAATTAAAATTTTTAAGATTAAAACACTTATCAAATATGCTTTTATATTTTATATTAGTTCATAACAAAAATTTGAGCAGAATGCACAAAGAAGAGCAAGCAGAGCATGATTCTGCAAATGTTTCTAGTAAACTAATTACAGGGAACTGCAGTGTTGCAGCAGAGTTTTTTTTTAAGTCATGAGCACGATTCATCATCCATGCACGCTCAGGTGCAATGCCTAGGGAGTCTACTGCATAATCTTTTGTGTTTTGCTTTAAATGTCCATTTTAAAAGTCATTATACTAATAGGAGTGCGTGAAGGGAAAACTCACTGTAAGCTATGCACTAATATAGTTTTTGCTTACTTTGGCTTTTCTCCTTTAAACTTGAATAATTAGGAGCTTATATTAGAGATATTCATGACCTGACTGGACATGTATCCAGATCTTGAACTCCATTATAATAATAATCTATTCTTAACAAATTCTCTTGGGCTGTTGGAACCTCAATTCTACCACTTAAAGCACACAAACACACAAAAATGGTGCTCTAATTGTTTAGTTATCATTAGAATCACATGGGAACTTTAACAAGTAAATTCTGCATGAGATAAAATATGTTGATACATAAAACAATTAATTTACTTAAGTGATAAACAAGAATATTAAGAAATTTCATGTGAATTTTCAGTTTTGTTTCCATTTTTATGGAATATCTTAGTATATTTGGAGCTTTACAATAACGAAAATTAAAAAAAAACTAGGTTATTATAAAAGATTATATTTTATTTAATATTATCTCTCATAAGAATAATGAGAGAAAATCTTTTTGCCCTGAGACTTATATTTAACCCATCCCTTGCTTTCCAATTGTTTATAATTTTTAATTTAAAAAATTATTTCAAGTGTATCTGTGTTTTGTCTATATGTATATCTGTGTGCAATATATGTGCCTAGAACACTTGGATCTCCAGATACTAAAGGTAGAGACGGTTGTGAGCCAATATGTGAGTGCTGGAAATTAAATTCAGATCCTCTGGAAGTACTCTTTTTTATTATTGATTAAATTTATTCATTTATTTTAAAAGCCAACTGCAGTTTCCCCTCCCTCCTCTCCTTCTGTTCCCTCCCACCACCTCCCCTCTCCCTCCCCATCCACTCCTCCTCGGTTTCTGTCAGAAGGGGCAGGCCTCCCATGGGTGTCAACAAAGCATGGTCTGTCAAGTTGAGCTTGGACTAAGCTCCTCCCTAACCAATTAACTATCTCTCTAGGTCCAATTATATTTTCTTTTGTTTTTTGTTAAACTGTCTAATTTTTTTAAATTGTTTAATTTTTTAATTTCCTATTTTCACATTCATAGTACCGTGGTTTATTCTCTATTTATTATAGGCTGAATACTTTTTAATTTAGCATATATCCTACTATAGTTTGGCACCTTTCATCGCAAAAATTTATATTAAGACAGAATTATTTCTATTTTTATGTGTTACTTGTTCCCTGCATATTCATGACTGATTTTTCTACCATCATCATCATCATCATCAGTATTATTATTATTATCATTTGGTTTTGTTGGACAGTTTCTCTCATAGACCTGACAATTCTGAAACTCACTCTGTAGAACAGGCTGGTCTCAACCTCAGGTCTACCTGGCCCTGCCTCCTGAGTGCTGGGATTTTCTTTTTTTAATGAGGACCCATTCCTATTCAGTTTTAGAAAAATCACCTCTAATTGTTGTTCTTGACTGAAAAACATTTCTTGTCATTCTTGATGTCTGGTACAGAACATTATCTTTTTATCTATCTCTTCTCTTTTTCCTCCTCTTCCTATCCATCCATCTTCCTCCTCCTCATTCTTTAGTTTCTTTTATTTCTTCTTGTTCTTCCTCTTTTTCTCCTTCTCTCTGCCCATTCTAACATGATTCCCTTGAATGTCTTCACTATTTTATGCATTTTCTGTTTTACAAATCATATATTGGGGCTCATAATCTTTTTTCCCTTTTCCTCCTAACATTCCTGAGTTCTGGGCTAACATATGATTAATATCAGTGTATCTCCTAGCTTGTTCATTGACATGTGAAGATGACAATGTTAGAAAATAAAGAAAAGCTAAGAATATATTCACACATTATCTGTTTTTCCCTCAGGTTACGTATTTTTTTTCCCTCAGGTTACGTATGTTGGACTCAATAGAAGTTACATATATTGCTACTACAATTTCTAATGTCATGATACCTTGGATATTAGCATCTAGGATAAAATTTTTTAATATTATCTCAGGCCATGTAGACTTTAATGTCCTGACAAATGCTCTTTCCAATTTCTAATGAGATACAATTCCTAAAATACAAATTAAATTATTTAATTTCTATGCTTATACATATCTTATAGCTACCATTTGCTGCTAATAAATATTAGATATCTAGAAACTGAATACAGATTAAATATTATAAACTCTCCTTATTTGTTTCAATCTTTAGAACATTGAATTTCATCACATCACATTTTTCATTAAAAATTGAGTATTTATATGTATTATATGAGTACATTGTTATGTGTGTCTGTGTGATCAAAAGTCTACCTCAATCACTCTCACTTAAAATGTTAAAACAGGGTCTCTCCCTGAGCCTGGAACTCAATTGTCCAGACTCTCTGGCAGGCAAGCTTCACCAATCTTCTTGGCTCAATCCACTTAGCATTTAGGTTGCAGGTACATGCAACCATGTCCAACTTTTACTTGGGTACTGCTGATACAAACAAATTCTTATCCTTGCACAGCAAGTATTTTCCAAAATAAGCCTTGTCCTCTGTCCACATTTTCAAATGTAGAAACAGGTACAGCAACATATATATCAATAGTGTATGATGCTGTACTTTGCCTGTAAGCTTATAAACATGTTTCAGTTTTGTTTAATATCCTTCCTTGAATTTTCTGCACACATTGAAGTTTGGTTCAAATATCAGTTCTAGAAGGAGATGCTTAGTGTATAAGTTTTTTGAAACTTATCAGACCAAGATTGTCTCCCACATAAATCTTTTCTGGGAGGATTGATATAATGATTATAATGAACATTATTAAAATTTTGGTGAGGCCCATAGTAATTTTGTCTTATATGTAACAAAACTTCATTTTAGCTGATTAATATTCCATTACACAGCAGAGTTTATTCTGCTGTTGAAGGCAAGAATGTATGCTTTTTACAATATGCAAACATTATAAAAAATGGTTTCTATAAATGTATATATTCAACTTATTGTTGATCATGTGTTTTCGTTTTATAAGGTAATTTAATTTCCAAATATATAGTCAATGAGTATAATTCTATGTTACAGTCGATTATAATATTTACAAATGGCCAGACTGAAATCTAGGGAATTCCAATGTTTAATTTACAACCATTTTCAAGGTGAGCTTTTGATGCTCTTCTTACAACTGAAAAATGGGAATTAAAAATGTAAATTAAATTATTGCTATGTACAAAAGTAATAAAAAAAAATCCTGTGTAAAGTTCCAAAACATTCAGGATGGTCAAAATTTTGTCACTATCAATTCTACAGCATTATTGAAGTATGAGATCTGGAAAATAAATAAACTGATATATTTTATTTTATTTTTTGAGACAGTGTCCCTTGTATCTGAGATATGGCTTGACTCAAGAGGTAACCAACGATGATACCCCAAGCAGTGAGACTGCAGGCAAGTATCACATCACACATCACACCTAGGTCATACAGCGCTGTGAATCAATCCAGGGTTTTGTTTTTGCTCGGCAAGCACTCATTCTACTGAGCTACATACATCTCTGAGTTTATTGAAAATAATTTCAAGATTAATTTCTCAATAAAAGTTATTTACAAATAAAATAAATAATTTTGTTTTTAATAAATTACCATACAGTTAGTTAAGTATATTATGTAGTGAGATATAACACACTTAGAATTATGTAAATATCCTTGGCTGCTATGAAAGTGCATCCAAATTTTCCTGTAAAAGTAGTTTAGCATTACATGGGGTTGATGCTTTCTCCCTTCAAGTCATAATAAGATTTTAATTTCAATTTTTTATGATAACTGATTTTGACTCTTAAAAATATATTCAGAATTACAATTCATCTTTCTGACACAGTTCTAAAAAGCTAACTTCATTATCATTATGAAATTCTTACTGAATAATTAACTCCTCCAGGAATATATTGAAATAAATTGCATTACATTAAGTATGTGGTAGCTTGCATATTTTACTTTTAATGTTGAATAAGTTGAGCTTTATGTTAATAGGGTATATAGAAATCTACTTTACTATATCTCTTGGCAAATGCCATGCCATTTCTTTTAGAGAAAGCAATTCAAATTTGATTAATAAATTTATATAAATAGAATTAAGCATTGTAACCAAAATTTAAAATTGACTTATTCTGAAGTATCATTCACTTAACTAATGGGGAAGATGATATTCTAGAGATCATATGAAGAAATTGTGCTCACTCATAGCACCTAGATAATGAAAGGCCTCCTTACTAGATTCTCATGTGGGTAGAACTTGACTGTGATTTTTGGTAAATTCTGCAGATATTGAAGAGCTCATTCTAAATTTTGAGATTTTTTAATTTTTTTAAGAAAGTATTACTTGTGAAATTTACTGAGTCTACCAGGTTGATCTCAGTCCTGGGGGGAGGCTTTGCCCTGGAGGAGGTAGGAATGGGGGGTGGACTGGGGGGAAGGGGATGGGGGTCGGAGGGGGGAGAATGGGGGAATCCGTGGCTGATATGTAGAACTGAATGGTATTGTAAAATAAAATAAAAGAAAGAAAGAAAGAAAGAAAGAAAGAAAGAAAGAAAGAAAGAAAGAAAGAAAGAAAGAAATGCTCTCATGACCAGCACAAAAATACATAAAATAAACATACACAGACTGAAAAAAAAAGAAATTTACAATAAGAAAATTAGAGTGATAAAAAAATAAAGGTATGAGGCAAAAGATATAGAAAAGATCAGGTATTTAAGCTCACTATTTGAGAACAGTTAAGAGGAATACACGGAAAACAAAATTTTAAAACTTTAAGAACATAAATAACAGGAAAATAATATATTAAACTTCAGGTCCATCTCACCTGTACTCACCTACCAGGGCCAGCTCTACTGTTTTACCTAGGTGAGGTGCAGGGCCTACTCTCCTGATTGCTGCACTTGGTGAGAATAAGGGTCAGCGCTTCCAATCTCATGTCCCCAAGGTCAGCTTTCCCACCTGTCCCAGGTGGCACGGGTGGGGGAGGTCATATTTCCCTTACCCTTGCCACTCCATGGCATATAAGGGAAGGGGCAGTGGCAGCTCTACTGTTCTCATGTCCACAGGCCAGAGTCCCCGACAACAGGGTCTGCTCTGGTGTGCTGGCCAGGCAAGGTTCTGTGTCTGCTCTCCCACGTGCTGCATGCAGCTGGTGGGGGAGTAGGGCCAGCTCTCTCACAGTTGTGACCCCAGAACCCAATGTCACCATGGCCGGGGCCCGACTTGACAGTGCAGGTCACTCAGATTGGCATGGACCCAATGGCAGCATGTCCCTCGAACCCCAACGTGGCCCAGGTAAGGGTCCAGATCCCAAGCATCTACATGCCTTTGATGACAACAGAAGCCTCAGACATCAGCACAAACCCTGGCTGCGGCAGGGTCACAGATAAAAACATGGCCCACAGCCTCAGTTGTGGCTCCCAGTGGCAGTCCATGTCATTCAGATCTGTAATAGACCAGCAGCAGTACAACCCTCAGGCAGCAACAAGGACACAAGTAGAGGCCTAAATCCAGGGCATCAATACAGTCTTTGGTGGCAACACTGGCCACCAACATCAGCACAGACTCAGGCAGGACCAATGACCCAGAAATAGTCCTTGGCAACAGCCTGGGACTGGATACCATCATGGCCCTAGTAGGCACTGCAGATTGACCAGATCTGTTGTTTTTCCATCGGCTTAGCTCCTGTCCCGGAATCTACAGTGGCTATGCCACTGCTGCCAAATGTAGTTCTTAATTAAGTCCTTATCATTCTATTTACCACTAAAGACTCCAGAGTCAGATGTTGGGGTGAAAACCTTCTAGCTCAGAGAGGCCAAGAAGCAACCAGTTGACCTTCCTTTTTGGCTAGAGACCCAGCAAGAGAAGTGTCTCTCCAGTCTTCCTAAACCAGAAGACCACAAAACTCCAAATCCTTCCATACTCCTTCCTGTGTGTCTTGCTATCTGTCTTCCTGGCTTCTTTATACTTGCTATAGCTAATTCCTGTGAACTTGCTGCTGGCTTCACACCTTGATCCAAGGTTGATTTTAATGATATAGTCTCAAGTTTCACAGTGTGATCCAATACTCCACAACACAGATCAGCATGACCCCAGTGTTGGCATGTCCCCCAAAGGCCAATCTGTCTGCATGTGCCAGCCCAGTGTAGTGGATGGTTGTTTGTGCCAAGCCCGTAGTGAGGAGCAGGTAGCTGCTAGGTACCTGAACTTTGGGCATGGCCACCAGGGACCCTTAAGACCTGGGATGCACAGAGGGTGCACTCTCTTCTCTTTGCTATGGCTACCTTTCAGTCTTGGATGTGGGTGCGGATCAAGGCAGAGTTCTCCTGAGAACTGTGTAGGACTGTGCCCCTCCCATCCAGGTTTCTGCTGCTAACTCCTTCATTCTGTTTGTGAGTTAACCCTGAATAAATTCTTCTGACCATCAAATAGATTCTATGGATATATCCCATTAGCCCAGATCTCAAACATCTGCCTGGACTTCTATGGTAACTGGAGCTACAAACATCAATATAGACCCTGGCTGCAGTAGGATCATGGAACCAGTCATAGCCCATGTCCACATTTCGGGACCTTATGACACCTTGGCACCAAATGACAGCAAATGCCACCAAGGTCTGTATGGCCTTTGTGGCAGCTTGACCCTCTATGATTATCATGGCTACAGGTGTTGGCCCAGACCTCAGGACTCTGTATAGCTCTCAGTGGTACCAGATGCCATGGACATCAACTCCGAGCCCAGCCACAGCAAGGCCATGGACTCAGATACAGTCTTTGGCAGCAGTATGGGCCAGGTATCACCATAATCCTGGGTAGTGGTGCAGGAATCCTGGATCAGCATGACACCTACAGGGGTACGTCCTTTGGATATTTGGATATCCACATGAACACAGGTAATGGTCCAGGACTCCAGGGCTACAGGGCCCTCAGTGGTAACAGGAGCCACAGACATCAACACAGATCCCAACAGCTGCATCAAGGCCACAGAACAAGTCATGGCCCTTGTCACTCATATCCTGGGTGACAAGCAAGCCATCTGCCTCAACCCGGTCCTCACTTTGGCTCTACTTCTTTCCATAACAGGAACCCTTCTGCCTCTCTGTCTCTGTCTCTGTCTGTCTCTCTGTCTCTCTGTCTCTCTCCCTGTCTCTCTCTGTCTCTCTCTGTCTTTGTCTCTGTCTGTCTGTCTGTCTGTCTGTCTGTCTCTCTCTCTCTCTTTCCCTCCCATTTTAACACCCTGTATTCACTCATCAAAATGATGGCCTGTCTGCTGCAGGTCACCAGACCTAAAAACTGTAAGAGGATCATGGGTGAATTCTTCCTACCCCTGGTCTAGAGACCTGGAGTCGGGGTGTGTTTATCCTCTGTGGGCTGCCAGGCCTAGAAACCCATATTTGAAGTACTTTTAATAAAAACAGTCACTAGCCCCCACCCCTTTTGTGTCAGCCACCAATACGTGGAAGCGTTTTGTACCTGAGAAGATGCTGGCCTGGGAATCAGACTGGCAATCTTCACTCTGTTTTCTCTCCCTCATTTCAATTTCCCCAGTCACATCACCAACCCTGTAGCAGACTGCTTGCAATGGTTTGTCCTCTTTCTGACTCTAGTCCCTGGGTTCACCAAACCTCTTGGCAGACTCTATTTTCCTCCTTCCTGGGGATCAATTCACCCCCCTCCACTCCTATTCTAGATCATTCTCAATCCTGTGTGACAACCTCCAATACCTGGAAATATGTTCTATCCAGTACTTTCAGTAGCCACACCTAGCATGGACTCAGATGTCCTCAGGACTAGGCAACCTACAGCCATCTTACATCCTAAGATTGGGAGCCGGCAACAGAATTAAGGAGTAGAAAGCTCACCGGACAAAGACAAGCCCAGAAGAATAAACCTAGAATCACAATCATCCCAAACTCAGATGCCTAGACACCAGCACAAAACCAGAATCATTAACACACAAAACAATATGCTTCCATCAGAACCCAGAAATCATAGTAAAGCAGGCCCTGAGAAATGCAATATAGCTGCAGCACAAGACAAGGACTTTAAACTAGTCATTATGAATATGTTCAAGGACTTCAAAAAGGATATGAATAAATCCATTAATTAAATTGTGGAAACACAAAGAGCAGAAGAAAACAGTTCAAGACATAAAAGTTAGAGGGAATTACTAAAGAAAACCCAAATTGAGGTAAAACTGGAAATGACAAAAATTGGGAGCCCAGACGAAATCCAAAGGTATGCATCGTCAACACAGTACAAGATATGGAAATCAGAATCTCAGGAATTGCTGACAAAATAGAAAAACGGATACATAATTAAAAACAATGTCAAATCCAAAAAACAAAATCAAAAGACAAATAACACCAAAAATCAAAGACAAAACAATTGAGGAAATCTATGAAAACATCTTCAATTAATAAGAATAGAGAAAGGAGAAGAAATCTAGTTCAAAGGCAAAGAAAATATTTTCAATAAAATAATAGAAGAAAGTTTCTCTACAGAAGGAGATACCAAGAAAGATAAAAGAAGCACACACACACACACACACACACACACACACACACACACACACACACACACACACAGTAGACTGACCAGAAAAGAAAGTCCCAATGACAGGGTATCAGGAAAAAAGAAACTAAATGTAAAGAAAAGATCAAGAATGTTATTAAAGGCTCCAAAGAGAAAAGACCAAGCAACAAAGGTAGACCCATTAGAATAACATCTGGTTTCTCAAAGAAGAATCTAAACCAGATGCTCCTAAACAAATCTTTAACAAACTCTAAGGTACCACAAGTAGCAGCCCAGATTCCCAGCAAAGCGTTCAATAACAATAGATAGAGAAAGAAAAACATTCCAGATTTAACCAGTATCTGTCCACAAATGCATCTCTCAAGAAGGATCTAGAAGGAAATTTTCACTTTGAAGACACCACCCACACCCAAGAAAATACATGGAATAAATAATCTCAGATTAGCAAATTAAAAGAAGGAATAAAATATACAAAAAATAACAAGAATCATTGATAATTCTCATCATTAATGGTTTAAACTCCACAATAAAAAGAAACAGAATGGGCTAGAAAACAGGATTCCTACTTTGGATGTATGAAAAAATACTAATCAAGTATAAACCTCAACTCAGGGTACAAGATAAAAGGATGAAGGAAGATATCCAAAGCAAATAAAAAGAAGTAGCAAGGCACTGTGGCCACTTTAATATCTGACAAAATAAAATTCAAAACAAAATAATAAGAAAAGATAGGGAAGGACACTACATACTCATTAGATGAAAACCCACTGAGAGGATATCGTAATCCTAAACATTTATGTACCTAGCACAAGGGCAGCCACGTTTATGAAACTAATCACTATCACAGCTGAAATCACACATAGGCTCACACAGTGATAATGAGTGACTTCATTACCATACTTATGTCAATAGATATGTCACCCAGACAAAAAATAAACAGAAAAGTGCTAGAGTAAAATTTTGTCATAAATCAAATGGACCTAGCAGGTAGCTACACAACATTTCATTGAAAAACAATAGACTATACCTTCTTTTAAGCAGCTCATTAAACTTCATCCAAAATTGACCACATACTGGCACACAAAGCAAGTCTCAACAGAAATAACAAAAAATAAAATAAAATAAAAAGTAAAAACAAAATAGGAATAATGCCCTGAATTATATTTGAAAACCAGGCATTAAAAGTGAATAATAATAATAATAATAATAATAATAATAATAATAAATAATGCAAAATAAAAAACACAATAATTAAAAAAATCATGAACAATCATGAAGAACTTCTGGGGGTATCACCATCTCTGATTTCAAGCTGTACTACAGAGTTATAGTAATAAAAATCCAATGGTACTGGCATTAAAAACAGACAAGTTGATCAGTGAGCTCTAATTGCAGACCAAGACATAAATCCGCATATCTATGGACATCTATTTTGTTGAGATGTACCATATGAGAGAAGAATAAAAATAAATAAGTAAGAAGAAAAATAAAATGGGGTATCAACAAGA